>QLOT01000303.1:0-27377 GCA_003313875.1 Russula aff. compacta
ACTGATGACCATTCGACCGATTCTGAAAGGCAATTGGTCCGTACAGACCAATGCGCGAATCGCCGCAAGATTCCTCGAAGGGAGCGATGATTCTGGCCATGAAGAAGCCCTGGCGGACGCTCATATGATCGACGATACTTTTGAGAAGGCTTGGAAGGAGCTGGGAGAGCTGAATATCGCTCTGACCTGGGGAAAAAACCTAACAGAAGAGCAAGTAAAAGCGATCCTTCGTGAACACGAATCTCAGATTTCAGAGCTGGAGCGCATCAAAATCCAAGCTGACAGTCTTAAAGAGGTCGATCGCGGGATATTCGAGGTCCAATCTTTCATCGGCATAGTATCTCATGAAATCATAACTCGCCAGCTACCCGGTGTCCAACTTGACGACTTGCATACCGAGCCTGTCCCTTTCAGCCAAACTGTCGAATCGTTCCGTGATCCTCTTCAATTACAATTTATACTCCCCGCCCAGAAACTCAAGAGCATTTGCTCTGTTGTCTCTACATTCCGGAAGATTCAAGAACAATGGGATGCAGATGCCTACCAAAAAGCGCTCAAGGGCCTGGGAGTATTCTTCCAATTCCCCACGTGGCAGGCAAAACAACTTTTGCAGCGACAGTTGTGGCGTCTGCAAGATCTGGGTTATGGCGGTGGGCTTGGCTTCACAGTCGAGCTTTTCTTCCTCGCATTCAAGCAGCTCTTATCCACGTCCTCGTTAAAAGAATCCCACTCTGCGTTATACGTCGGCGCATTCCGAGCCATCACATCTGACTGGGAAAAGTGCAAAGGCTCAGTTGGGACGCAAAAAGTGCTTCTTGACATGGTTGTGTCAGAACGTGGCATCATTTCCAGCTTCGATTATCCCACCTATATCAAAGACGAGCTCTTGGATTTACTGGGCAATCTTCTCTATGGACAAAAAGGCCGGCACATCGACGAAGCAGTGCGGCAGCTTAAACATCAAACCCGTTTCGAAGGTCGCAATAAACATCCAAAAAGTTGGTTCGCCAAGGTGCTGGAGGTTATCCCGCAGCCATCCTCGCAACCATCTTTATAAGCCCTCTCGTTTTGAGACCCAACGAATTACCCGTAACTGATTTCTTACAGCTACGTACAGGACTCTGCTCATTATATCACGAATGTCCCCTTTCCCATCGCATAGCACCTTCACCTCCAGCACGGGATCATTTTCATTCGAGTCTGCAACCTCGCAACCATAGCTTTGCTAAAATTTTGCTTAAGAGTGTACTAGTTAGGACCATGATGGACATTGACCCGTCGATACAGTAGACTAGACGGGCATAAAGCTGACAGTTGTCAAGGCATTTTTGTTAGCCACTTGCATATACGGAAGCTTCACTCGTGGTTGTTCTGGGTTTGCCCAGGCCCCCGTCATCCTAATTCTCAAATTTCTTACCTTGACACGCATACTCGTTCGTCTCTACAGCCGTGAGGACACCGTGACCACCCTTTGTCCATTCTTGCTAAAATCTGATTATTACAGACGTACTCCTACCTTCGCTTTTCCTCGCGATGATGACCTCCGATCGGAACACAACCGGTTGTCTCCCCTTCGAGTCCTCACGACTTATATTAATGCCCTTCGAATCCCTTAGAATAGTTCCAACCCTAGTGACGCATGGCGTGATGGTCTGGGGCCGGCAGAACAGGAGAGAAATGATGCACCGTTCCGTCATCGGCGCTCGAAGAGAAGAGCTGAGTTTTTCCCATAGACGCCTACAAGCACCATTTGTTGTCTGCCGACATTCTCATATGAAAAAGATCTTTGGCGCAACGAATGCCCCCGACGAATGCTAGATGTATATCAAGAACTGGTGGATCACGCGACCTGGTGCGGTGACTGACTACACTGCGCTCCGTGTCTACGACTATTCTAATCCCCTTTCTCTTTTGCTCACCTCCCATCTCCCTCCTCTCAGGTTTTCGACTTTCCTCCGGGACGAGACTGTTGCAAAATGTAGGGTGAGCAGATGCACGCGTGTTGTCTGTAAGACAATGATATACTCAGTGTCGCGTGTATGGCATCTGATACTCTAGGCATCTGGTATTTATCCAAGTGCAGGTTTTAGGCCCCAAGGCTGTTATGCTACGAGCTAGCTAAGTACATAATGTCTTAGCGTGTAAAAAACTGAAATGTGTATACATATACCGTATGTTATTGTAATATCTGTGTTATCTCTGCGCGAGCCCGAGCCGCTCCGGCGCTCCGATCCATATTGCATGCCGTTCAGTAATACCCTTCTGTGCAGAAGGGAACGCAACACATACAACCTGATATGGGGGCCAGGGGAGTAACTCACAAATTACAATCAGCCCAAAATGGACTGGTGGCGATTATATTCTAAAGTTTTCAATACATATATATTGATATAAATGGATTCAATTGGAGGAAATTTGTTAAAATCACCCCAAATCATATTTTCACTGGGGATTATGGGATAATATTAGGGCCTCGATGGTACCCGCCTGCTCCTCGAACGTCTTGGACGGTGCCCTTGACAAACTTCAGGCCTCGACGTAACCACCGTGACCTCTCCCTCGTACATATCTTCACTATCCATCTTAGATTCTCGTCGATGGCCACTTCACCCACTCATCAAGGCCGCGGCTTCGATCTCGAGGCTCAACGATCTACTACCTCGCTGCCTCTCGGTGCGCCCTTTTTCTTCTTTCTCATCACTCCCCCAGGCCAAAAAGCTCTACTGATTCGAGGGGAAGATGTGGGAAGAAGCGAGGAAGTTGAGATGGCTCTCCCGGAACGTGGCACGAGATCAGAAGTCGACCTCGAGGCACGGCCCGTTGTCCCCAGCGAAGGTGAGATCTCAATTTCCCCTCACCATCTCAAACATGCCATACCAACATGGCATTAAATAGGACATGGGGGAAGCGAGATCAACGTCCACCAGTCTGGTCCCGACGACGCAACTGGAGACCCGATTCAGGTACAATTCCCCAACACAGGTGTGTATATCCCTTGGGACTGGACTTCTCAGTGATCTGACGGAGGCAAAATAAGGCGTGGCTGACAATCCACCTGAACAAGAACCCGAAGAAAGGCGAATGATAGGGGACTTTGACGGCAATGCCAACGCGCTCTGGACCCTTTACGAAAAGGAAGCAAAGAATTACGACGATGTCCGCATCCAAACCCTGAAAGATGACATGGATGGTGTCCTTGTATTCGTCCGTTCATCTATTATTCATGCATGTAACCGACTCGGTCATGCTGATCCATGGCCCTACAGGCAGGCTTATTTTCAGCTGTCCTCACCTCGTTCATAGTCGACAGCAAACAGAACTTACAACCTAACCCCGCAGAGCAAACGGTGTATTTCCTCCAACTAAATGTCGCCCTCCTCACTCAGATTTCCCAGCAAATCTCCACCATCACTTCACAGGCCTCTATTCCATCTGTTCAGCCACCCCCCCTCCCTCCGTTCAACAAATCTGCATCCGATATCCGCGTAAATGTTTTCTGGCTGATGGCCCTCGTCTTCAGTCTATCCGGGGCACTCCTTGCGATTCTCGTCCAGCAATGGGCTCGCAATTACATGCACGTATTCCAAGCGAACCAGAACAGAGAGCCCCTGGAAAGTGCCCGGCTTCGGCAATTCTTGCGCGAAGGTTCCGAAACATGGTACCTGCCTGTGGTGGCAGACGTTATAGCCGGTTTCCTCCACACGTCTTTATTCCTATTCTTCGTGGGGCTTTGCGACGCGGTATGGAATATCAATGCGAGAGTTGCTCTAAGCACCACTGTCTCCGTCGTTGCCAGCTGCTTCTTCTATATCTTCACAACGGTCGCACCTGTCATATATCCAAAGTCGCCTTACCAGACCTCATTTTCTGTCCCTATCTGGTATCTAATCCAGAAATTGGGTGGCCGGAGGTACACGGACCGAGACGGAATATCGAAACCTGTGAGCTCGAACATGGCTCTTGGACAGATGCAACTTGCGATGGAAGAGACAAAGGAACGCAGGGTGCGAGACGAACATGCAATTCGATGGCTAGTTGGCAACTTAACCGAGGATGCCGCAATGGAATCGTTGACGATGGCGATCCCTGGCTCATTTAAGGCGGAATGGGGCTTAGAGGTATGGAATGGGGTCTCAGGAGTCACCGGAGTCACCGCAGAACCTTCACCATACGCCAGGATCGTTCAGGCAATATTGGGCTCAATTGACCCTGTGCTCAGGATGTGTGCCAGATGTCCTCCCTCCGATACGACGGCTCGTTTACTAGATGCTCCTGCGGAGGACAACATCACCGCACCTGATCTGGGAGAGGGTGTTGTAGCTGAGCTCAGTAGCCGTGTAGCTCACTTGTTGGAGACGTGCAAGGACCGAAGTCTTTTTGCAAGCGATGAACTATGGCGGAAGCGTACGCATGCAAGCATCGAGACCACTGCGTCGCTCGTATGCTGCACCGGTGTTAAACCTGACCGCTTTGGGGATATCATAAAGCTGCTAGGAGATATCGGTAATGATCAAAAGATGCGCGAATCCCAGTCATTCTTAATGTCCTGGACTTGCCTTTCTCTGATAACCATTCGACCGATTCTGAAAGGCAATTGGTCCGTACAGACTCATGCGCGAATCGCCGCAAGATTCCTCGAAGGGGACGATGGTCCTGGTCATGAAGAGGCCCTGGTGGGTGCTCAGATGATCGACGATACTTTTCAGAAGGCTTGGAGGGACTTAGGGGAGTTAAATCTCGCTCTGACCTGGGAAACAAACTTAACAGAAGAGGAAGTAAAAGTGATCCTCCGTGACCACGAATCTCAGATCTCAGAGCTGGAGCTCATCGAAATCAAAGCTGACAGTCTTAAAGGGGTCGATCGCGGGATATTCGAGGTCCAATCTTTCATCGGCCTACTATCTCATAAAATCATAACCCAATTACCCGGTGTCCAACTCGACGACTTGCATACTGCGCCTGTCCCTTTCAGCGAAACTGTCGAATCGTTCCGTGATCCTCTTCAATTACAATTTATACTTCCCTCACAGAAACTCAAGAGCATTTGCTCTGTTGTCTCTACATTCCGGAAGATTCAAGAACAATGGGACGTCGATGCCTACCAAGAAGCGCTCAAGAATCTGGGACCATCCTTCCAAGCTCCTACGTGGAAGGCAAAACAACTTTTGCAGCGACAGTTGTGGCGTCTGCAAGATTTGGGTAATGGTGGTGGGCTTGGCTTTACAGTGGAGCTTTTCTTCCTCGCAATCAAGCAGCTCTTATCCACGTCCTCGTCAAAAGAATCTCACTCTGCGTTATACATCGGCGCGTTCCGAGCCATCACATCTGACTGGGAAGAGTACAAATACTCAGTTGGGACGCAAAAAGTGCTTCTTGACATGGTTGTGTCAGAACGTGGGATCATTTCCAGCTTCGATTACCCTGTCTACATCAAAGACGAGCTCTTGGTGCTACTAGGCAATATTCTCTATGGACAACAAGGTGGGCACATCGACGACGCAGTGCGGCAGCTTCAATATCAAATTCGTTTCGAAGATCGCAGTAGGCATCCAAAAAGTTGGTTTGCCAAGGTGCTGGAGGTTATCCCGCAGCCATCCTCGCAACCATCTTTATAAGCCCACCCGCCATTTTGAGACCCAGCGAATTACCCGTAACTGATTTCTTACAGCTACGTACAGGACTCTGCTCATTATATCACGAATGTCCTCTTTCCCATCGCATAGCACCTTCACCTCCAGTACGGGCTCATTTTCATTCGAGTCTGCAACCCCGCAACCATAGCTTTGCTAAATTTTGCTTAAGAGTTAGGACCATATAGACATTGATCCGTCGATACAGTAGACTAGACGGGCATAAGCTGACAGTTGTCAGGGCTTTTTTGTTACCCCCACACACGGAAGCGTGTCAAGGTGTTCACCCGTACTTGTTCTGCGTTTGCCCGGGGGCCCCCGTCATCTTAACTCTCAGATTTCTTACCTGGACACGCATACTCGTTCATTTCTACACCCGTGAGGACACCGCAGGTGAAGTGGACTACCCCTCTTTTCATTTCTAATTATTACAGATGTACTCCTACCTTTGATTTCCTCGCGATGATGACCTCCAATCGGAACACAACTGAGTGTCACCCCTTCGAGTCCTCTCAACCCAAATTGATGCCCTTGATATCCCTTAGAATAGTTTCAACCTAGCAAATCATGGCGTATTGCGTATTGGCCTGGGGCTGAACATGATGGCCAGAAGGTTTGTGGCTGGCAGAACAGAGAGAAATGACGTACAGCAGCGTTCCGCCGTCAGCGCTCGGAGAAAAGGTTGGGTCTGGTCACGGCTAGTGTTGCCACAGTTTGAGGCCAGGCCAGGACATACTGGCAGAGTTGGTTGTGTGGGCTCAATAAAAGGGTGGGCTGGATGGACAAAGTCTGTAGGTTGGCGTTGTAGGACACTGGCATACGGTACTGGCGAGGGTATGTATGTGAAATTCACCATGCGTGTAGCACAGTTGACTGGGCATAGGAGGTGGGCTAGTTTGTCTGTTCTCTCTCCAGCTCCCGACATCCCCTTTTTTTCTCTAAAACCGCGACCGTGGCATGGACTGGGACACTTGCTTATCGACGTTGAGTCGTTGACTACGCAATAATACGAACTAGGTACGATGCATAGCACGTATAAAAGGGGCTCTGTATACTATAGCTCATAGGATCCAACGTCGTGACCCGTCATCTCCTTACCCGAGCGTGCCTGCCTCTTTTCCTTCAAAGATTTCACCAACGTACTGTACGTGTGAGGCGCTTGGAAGAGTTCAGACTCTTCCGAGACCGCTTGGTTGCGACATGACCCGTGAACAGAGTGACGATCGTGCAGAAGTGGCGGCAGACCCACAACCCTCCCCGCATACCTTCGCAGCGTTTTGGGTTTAAGCGGTTTGCCGGCTGCTTCGAGCATGTGCTGCGTGGCACAAATAATGGTGGATGCTCCCTACACTCTACTCTATCGAATTAGTCTTAGTGAGACTGAGTTGTAACTCGACTCGAGGCAACTCGGGTCTGCAGGGTGCAGGGTTGCTGTAGCACTGTTGCTGCTCAACGTCTTACACTCCAGGCCTCGACGTAACTCACCACCAGTGTCTGGCCTCACCCTCATCCACATATCATATCTTCACTCTCTATCTTTCTATCTCATATTCTCGTCGATGGCCACGAGATCAGCACCGCCATCGGTGTCTCTCAACCTCGGCCAAGAAGTCGACGTCGAGGCACAGCGAGGTGTCTCACACGGCGAAGGTGCGACCTCAATTTTCCCTCACCATCTTAAACATTTTATACCAACATTTCATAAATAGGACATGAGGGAAGCGAGATCAACGTCCCCCAGTCTGAGCATGGCGATGCAACCGGAGATCGAATTCAGACACAGACCCCCATAATAGGTGTGTATATCCCTTGGGACTGGAAGTCTCAATGATCTGACTGAGAGATAACAACCCACCCGGACAAGAACCCGAAGAAAGGCGAATAATAGGAGACTTCGACGGCAGTGCTAACGCACTCTGGACTCTTTTCGGAAAGGAAGCAAAGCGTTTCGACAAGGCCCGCACCCAGACTCTGAAAGATGACATGGATTGTGCCCTTATATTCGTCCGTTCATCTTTTGTTCAGGCGTATTACTGACTAGGTCATGCTGATCCATAGCCCTACAGGCAGGTTTATTTTCAGCTGTCCTCACCTCGTTCATAATCGACAGCAAACAAAACTTGCAACCTAGCCCCGCAGAGCAAACGGTGTATTTCCTCCAACAAAATGTCGCCCTCCTCACTCAGATCTCCCAGCAAATCTCCGCCATCGCTTCACAGGCATCTATCCCTTCGGTTCAACCACCCCCTCTCCCTACTTTCAACAAATCACCATCCGATGTCCGCGTAAATGTTTTCTGGTTCATGGCCCTCGTCTTCAGTCTTTCCGCAGCACTCCTCGCAATTCTCGTCCAGCAATGGGGTCACAATTATATGGATGTATTCGAACGGTACAACGACCCCTTGTTAAATGCCCGGCTTCGACAATACATGCTCGAGGGATCCGAAAATTGGTACATGCCTGTGGTGGCAGAGGCTGTACCCACTTTCCTCCACGTGTCTTTATTCCTCTTCTTCGCGGGGCTTTGCGACTCAGTATGGAAGATCGACACGAATGTTGGTCTAAGCGCCACTATTCCCATCGTCGCCTGCGGCTTGTTCTATACCTTCACGACGATTGCACCCGCCATATATGCACAGTCTCCTTACCAGACCTCATTTTCTGTCCTTATCTGGTATTTGATCCAGAAATTAGGTGGTCGGAGTTTTAACCACCCAGGCGCAGGGGGAAGCTTGAAAGCTGTGAGCTCGAACATGGCTCTTGGACAAATGCAACTTGCGATGGGAGTGACGGAGGATCGAAAGGTGCGAGACGAACATGCAATTCGATGGCTAGCTGGCAACTTAACCGAGGATGCCGAAATGGAATCGTTAACGATGGCGATCCCTGGCTCATTTAATACGGAATGGGGCTTAGAGGTGTGGAAGAGGGTCTCAGGAGTCATCGAAGTCCCGGCAGGAACGCCTGGCCTACCTCCATGATGTCGTGAGTGGACTTAGCAGACGTGTAGCTCAATTGTTGGAGACCTGCAAGGACCGGAGTCTTTTTGCAAGCGATGGACTATGGCGGATGCGGACAGGTGCATGCATCGAGACTACTGCGTTGCTGGTATGCTGCGCCGATGCTGGACTCGGACTCTTTGGGGATATCGTGAAACTGCTAGGAGATATCGGCAGTGATCAAAAGACGCGCGAATCTCAACCATTCCTAATGTGCTGGACTTGCCTTTCACTAATGACCATTCGACCGATTCTGAAAGGCAATTGGTCCGTACAGACCCATGCGCGAATCGCCGCAAGATTCCTCGAAGGGAGCGATGATTCTGGCCATGAAGAAGCCCTGGCGGGCGCTCAGATGATCGACGATACTTTTGAGAAGGCTTGGAAGGAGCTGGGAGAGCTGAATATCGCTCTGACCTGGGGAAAAAACCTAACAGAAGAACAAGTAAAAGCGATCCTCCGTGAACACGAATCTCAGATCTCAGAGCTGGAGCGCATCAAAATCCAAGCTGACAGTCTTAAAGAGGTCGATCGCGGGATATTCGAGGTCCAATCTTTCATCGGCATAGTATCTCATGAAATCATAACTCGCCAACTACCCGGTGTCCAACTCGACGACTTGCATACCGAGCCTGTCCCTTTCAGCGAAACTCTAGAATCATTCCGTGATCCTCTTAAATTACAATTTATACTCCCCGCCCAGAAACTCAAGAGCATTTGCTCTGTTGTCTCTACTTTCCGGAAGATTCAAGATCAATGGGATGTAGATGCCTACCAAGAAGCGCTCAAGGATCTGGGACCATCCCTCCAAGCTCCTACTTGGCAGGCAAGCCAACTTTTGCAGCGACAGTTGTGGCGTCTGCAAGATCTGGGTTTTGGCGGCGGGCTTGGCTTTACAGTGGAGCTTTTCTTCCTCGCACTCAAGCAGCTCTTATCCACGTCCTCGTCAAAAGAATCTCACTCTGCGCTATACATCGGCGCGTTCCAAGCAATCACATCTGACTGGGAAGGGTGCAAATACTCAGTTGGGACGCAAAAAGTGCTTCTTGACATGGTTGTATCAGACCGTGGCATCATTTCCAGCTACGACTACCCTACCTATATCAAAGACGAGCTCTTGGAACTACTAGGCAATATTCTCTATGGACAACAAGGCGGGCACATCGACGACGCAGTACGGCAGCTTAAACATCAAACCCGTTTCGAAGATCGCAATACACATCTAAAAAGTTCGTTCGCCAAGGTGCTGGAGGTTATCCCGCAGCCATCCTCGCAACCATCTTTATAAGCCCTCCCGATTTTGAGACCCAGCGAATTACTCGTACTGATTTCTTGCAGCTACGTACAGGACTCTCTTCATTATATCACGAATGTCCCCTTTCCATTGCATAGCACCCTCACAGACAGCACGGGGTCATTTTCATTCGAGTCTACAACCCGCAACCACAGCTTTGCTAAAATTTTGCTTAGGATTGTACTAGTTAGGACCATCATGGACATTGACCCGTCGATACAGTAGACTTGAGGGGCATAAAGCTGACAGTTGCCCGGGGCCCCCGTCATCCTAATTCTCAAATTTCTTACCTCTCGACACGCATACTTGTTCGCCCCTCTGCAGCCGTGAGGACACCGTAGGTGAAGTGGGCCGCCCCTCGTTCATTCTTGCTGAATTCTGATTATTACAGCTGCACTCCTACTTTTGCTTTTCCTCACGATGATGACCTCCGGTCGGAACACCACCGATTGTCATTTTCTCCCCTTCGAGTCCTCTCGACGTAAATTAATGCCCTTCATAACATTTCAACCCAGCGAATCATGGCTTATTGCGTATTGGCCCAGGGCTGGACATGGTGGCCAGAAGGTTTGTGGCTGGCAGAACAGGAGAGAAATAACGCACTACAACCTTCCGCCGTCAGCGCTCGGAGAAATAACAGGAGAAAATGGTTAGGGCTCGTTCACGGCTATGCGGTCTAGTTTGAGCTGTCAACTAACCTCTGAAAGGCGAGTTGCACACCGGTGCACACCGGTGTGATTCGGCTTTGGTGATGGTAAATTTGTAGACACATCGTTGGGGGTTCTACCGTCGTCCACACAACCAAGCAAGTCCCACAATTCCCACCCGTGTATTGCCAGTAGCGTGATTGAGGATAGAAGAGCCATACCTTCTTCGCAAGTTATCCTCCTCGGTAGCAAGCAAATGAGCAACAAATTGCAACTGCTCTTCCTTATAGAGCCGCTTCAAAATCTGAAGGATATGAAACCGAAGAAGCTTGCACTGAGAGGACATCAAGAGCTATTGATGGGGAACAGCCCGTTTTTCTTTCCAAATTCATCTTCCGTATGCACCTAACTTCACTGATAAACAGAGCCACGGCGTGTCCTGGCAGGGTTGGTAGTCTGGACTCAACAAAAGGGTGGGCCGGGCTTGGTGGACAAAGCTTGGTAGGTTGGCATTGGAGGACACTGGCATATAGTACTGGCGAGGGTACGTACTGTACATGTGAGGCGCTCGGGAGAGCTCAGGTCTCCTGCAAGACCGCTTGGTTGCGACCTGTGAACAGAGTGTCGATCGTGGAGAAGTGGCGGTAGACCCACAGTCCTCCGCATACTTCGCAGCATTTTGGGTTTAAGCCATGTCTGGTCAAGCTGACAAAAAAGCGAGTTGGAGTGAGTTGTAACTCGACTGTTGCAACTCGCCTCGCGCAGGGGTCTCAGGGGTCTGCTCATTGCTCAACGTCTTCTGTCTATCTTTCTATCACGACGTGTGTCGTCGATGGCCAGATCAGCACCGCCGTCGGTGTCTCTTCGCCGAGAAGTCGATCTTGAGGCACAGCCAAGTGTCTCACACGATGAAGGTGCGATCTGACTTCCCTTCACCATCTCAAACATTCCATACCAACATTTCATTAAATAGGACATGGGGAAAGCGAAACCAGCGTTACCCAGTCTGGGCATGATGATGCAACTAGAGATCGAGTTCAGGCACAAACCCCCATGATAGGTGTGTATATCCCTTGGGACTGGAACTCTCAATGATCTGACTGAGAGATAACAATCCACCCGAACAAGAACCCGAAGAAAGGCGAATGATTGGAGACTTCGACGGCAGTGCTAACGTGCTCTGGACTCTTTTCGGAAAGGAAGCAAAGCGTTTCGACAAGGCCCGCACCCAAACTCTTAAAGAGGACATGGATGGTGTCCTTATTTTCGTCCGTTCATCTTTTGTTCATGCATAGTACAGACTTGGTCACGCTAATCCATGGTCCTGTAGGCAGGTTTATTTTCAGCTGTTCTCACCTCATTCATAGTCGACAGCAAACAGAACTTGCAACCTAACCCCGCAGAGCAAACGGTGTATTTCCTCCAACAAAACGTCGCCCTCCTCGCTCAGATATCCCAGCAAATCTCCGCAATGGCATCACAGCCATCTATCCCTTCTGTTCAGCTACCCCCTCTCCCTACTTTCAACAAATCAGCATCCGATTTTCGCGTAAATGTTTTCTGGTTCATGGCCCTCGTTTCGAGTCTTTCCGCAGCACTCCTCGCAATCCTCATTCAGCTATGGGTTCGCAATTGTATGCACGTATTCGAACGGTACAGCGACCCCCTGAAAACTGCCCGGCTTCGCCAATACATACTTGAGGGATCCGAAAAATGGTACATGTCTGTGGTGGCAGACGCTGTACCCGGGCTCCTACATGTGTCTTTATTCCTATTCTTCGCGGGGCTTTGCGACTCAGTGTGGAATATCAACACGGGAGTTGCTCTAAGCACTACGGTTCCCATCGGCGCCTGCGGCTTGCTCTATATCTTCACGACGATTGCACCCGTCATATATCCAAAGTCGCCTTACCAGACCTCATTTTCTGTCCTGATCTGGTATCTAATCCAAAAATGGGGTGGCCGGAGTTACAAGTACCAAGGTCCCGATGGAATGTTGAAACCTGTGAGCTGGAACATGGCTCAGGGAGAGATGCAACTTGCGATGGAAGAGACGGAGGAACGCAAGGTGCGAGACGAACATGCAATTCGATGGCTAGTTGGCAACCTAAACGAGGATACCGAAATGGAATCGTTAACGATGGCGATCCCTGGCTCGTTTAATTCGGAATGGGGCTTAGAAGTGTGGAAGAGGGTCTCCGGAGTCACCGAAGTCCCCGCAGGACCGCTTGGCCAGCCTCTACCGCACATCGACGGTGTCGTGAGTGGACTTAGCAGACGTGTAGCTCAATTGTTGGAGACCTGCAAGGACCGGAGTCTTTTTGCAAGCGACGAACTATGGCGGATGCGTACGCGTGCATGCATCGAGTCTACTGCGTTGCTGGTATGCCGCGCCGATGCTGAACTTGACCATTTTGGGGATGTCGCGAAGCTGCTAGGAGATATCGGCTGTGATCCAAAATCGCGCAATTCTCAGTCATTCTTAATGCGCTGGACTTGCCTCTCACTGATGACAATTCGACCGATTCTGAAAGGAAATTGGTCGATACAGACACATGCGCGAATCGCCGCGAGATTCCTCGAAGAGAATCATGACCCTTACGATGAAGAAATTAACGGTGCTCAGATGATCGACGATACTTTTGAGAGAGCTTGGAAGGACCTGGGAGAGTTAAATCTCGCTCTGACCTGGGAAAAAAACTTAACAGAAGAGCAAGTGAAAACGATCCTTCGTGACCACGAATCTCAAATCTCAGAGCTGGAGCGCATTAGATTACAAGCTGACAGTCTTCAGGGGATCGATCGCGGGATATTCGAAGTCCAAACTTTCATTGACAAAGTATTTCATGAAAGCATAATTCACCAATTACCTGGTGTCCAACTCGACGACTTGCATACCGAGCCTGTCCCTTTCAGCCGAACTCTGGAATCGTTCCGTGATCCTCTTCAATTCCCCTTCATACTCCCTGCCCAGAAACTCAAGAGCATTTGCTCTGTTGTCTCTATATTCCGGAAGATTCAAGAACAGTGGGATGCAGATGCCTACCAAGAAGCGCTCAAGTATCTAGGACCATCCTTTCAAGCTCCTACGTGGCAGGCAAAACAACTTTTGCAGCGACAGTTGTGGCGTCTGCAAGATCTGGGTTATGGCGGTGGGCTTGGCTTCACAGTGGAGCTTTTTTTCCTTGAACTCAAGCAGCTCTTATCCACATTCTCATTAAAAGAATCTCACTCTGCGCTATACATCGGCGCGTTCCAAGCAATCACATCTGACTGGGAAGGGTGCAAATACTCAGTTGGGACGCAAAAAGTGCTTCTTGACATGGTTGTGTCAGACCGTGGGATCATTTCCAGCTTCGATTACCCTACCTATATCAAAGACGAGCTCTTGGAAGTACTAGGCAATATTCTCGAATGCCAACAAGGTCGGCATATCGACGATGCAGAGCGGCAGCTTAAATACAAAACCCGTTTCGAAGATCGCAATACACATCCAAAAACGTGGTGGGCGAAGGTGCTGGAGGTTATCCCGCCGCCATCCCCGTAACCATCCATTATAAGCCCTCCCGTTTGGAGACCCAGCGACAACTCGTACTGATTTCTTACAGCTACGTACAGAACTCTGCTCATTATATCACGAATGTCCCCTTCCCCATCGCATAGCACCTTCACCCACAGCACGGAATCTATATCATTTGAGTCTGCAACTCGGAATCACAGCTTTGCTAAAATTTTGCTTAGGAGTTTACTTGTGAGGATCATGATAGACATTGACCCGTCGATACAGTAGACTAGACGGGCATAAATCTGACAGTTGTCAGGGCGTTTTTGTTACCCACTTGCACACACGGAAGCATGTCAAGGTCTTCATCTGTGCTTGTTCTGGGTTTGCCTGTCATGCTAATTATCAACTTCTTACCTCGAAACGCATCCTCGTTCGTCTCTGCAGCCGTGAAGACACCGTAGGTGAAGTACCCTCTTTCATTCTTGCTGAAATCTGATTATTACACATACGTACTCCTACTTTTGGCTTTTCCTCGCGATGTGACCCGGCCGGGAGCCCCGATAGGAACACCGCTTCGAGTCCTCTCAACTTTCCTTCATATCCCCTAGAACAGTTCCAACTAGTAAAACATGCCGTATTGCATATTGGGCCGGATATGGTGGCCACACGGTGTGTGGCAGGCACTGGTGCAAAAACAGGAGAAGAGAAGTGACGCACTACGCCGTTCCGCCGTTCCGCCTGGCGCCGTTCATTGTCCGACATTCTCACCCGAAACAACATGGTAGAATCAAGGACTGGTGGACTACGCGACTGTGTCCTTGCTGGCCACTCGACTTAGCCCCAGTAGGTATAAACCATGGACAAAGAGCGGGCAACATGACCACTGCCTGTCAACAACGGACCAAAGTTCGGAAGTAAGGATAATGTCGGTGGCAGAGCGACCCTTCCAGCCATGCTGGGCGCGCATGATCTTTAAGATCCGACAAAGGCGTCAGTAGGGTTACGTCATATACACCAAGATGGGGTTCAAAAGTCGGATGAGCGGGGTGAGATGGGCCTGGCCGCGGATACGCCGTATCGTTCCGTGACCAAAGCGGAGCGCCACCTCCGTCATAACTATGCCATCAAAATGGTCACGGGGGAAAGGGAGGCCTCACTTCAGAAGAACGAGGCAGGGGGGTGATGAGAAGCGGCCGTCGCACGAGGCGAACCGGAGAGTTGAGGAGACTATCAGAGAGATTTTGAGGAGGCTTTAGTCGTATCCACGTACTTGAACTTGCCACATCATAAGAGATTAGCGTTTGTTCTGCCCTGATCAAGCTTCAATCTTCGAAGATGATCCTAGAGTGGAGGTTAAGGTTGACTGATTCGTGGCCAGCCGAATGAGTTCGACGCCGCTCATCCCGGTTCTTACCCGTGCAGTGTCGACACTTGTTCCTTGTCCGACTCGCCCAAGGGGCTTATCTAGCTATGACACGGTTCTGTTTCATGTCTGCTTCTCGCTCTCGGGAACACGCGTACCAAAGCTACGGCCATCCGAACCGAGGGGATTCGTGCGTTTGAAAAGGGATTGAAGTCATGTTCGAATGGGTTCACGAAGCTTTGCGGCTCCAATCACGAGGAGGTAACCTTACCTCGTATTGTACATATCTGGTCTTATATCCATCCTGTATAATGCCAAAAGGAAGCATCGCTGCTGATCAGTGATGTTACGGTACGGTCTTACACCATGCCAGTCCTCCATTAGTACTAGTAGATGATATGACTCCGCAAGGTTAGAGGGATCGCATGGAACGGCCAGTTTAACACGTGAAAGAATGTCAATTGGGTCCAGGTCGATGGACGTGATGATTTCCGCAATCGCCGCGACTAATCGCCCTGCTGGTCCCTTTTGGGCACTTTGTACAGGAGCTGGACTTTTCAAGAGTACCCCATGAAGTATTGGCTAGGTGCGGTTACCAGAAACGAAGCCTTCCCTTCCAGCCAGACAGATGATGTGGGAACATCCACGTCCAATAGATGCAAGATGGCGGTGGACGCTGGGAAATAGAGGTAGCAGAAAAGCGTTAAGTTCTCTAGTCAGGACAAAGACTGACACCACCGGTTTTGGGTCAACAATCAAAAGGCATCTGCCCCACAAAAGGCATCTGCCCCAAGGGCTTATCAATGAGAATAAGCCTGACGCCGAACTGGCCGGTTATTTCCAACGACAACAAGTACGCCATTCGGGAGAGCTCCTGCTGGATAATAAATGAAATTCGTTACAACTTTCCTGCTCATAACCACTTTCGGAACAGCAATCTGCAAATGTGGAATCTATTGGTATGTCCCCAGCGCTGCATATACGGAGCGCTCGACATTACTGGCTAAATGTGAGCATTATGAATGGCCGTGATGACGTGCGCACCACGCTTCTAGGTAAATTCAAATGACTTGGCTCCCGCACGATCAGACCTTCCACGCAATGTTCTATGTCTTGCCAGGATGACTGATTTGGTGCGACGGACCGCATGGCTGACAACCGCATCATGAGTTAACACCCCCAAGAGGTGTTGTGATTCCACAGGAAAGGGGAAATGAGAGGGGCCATGGAGGAGGGATGTCACATAGCTGCAGCCTCCCCGGCCTCCACACTGATGCTGACGCATCGATCCTACTCAAAAGCCAGAACCCTGATGTATTTTTGGCTCTTGAACGACCTAGTCTCAGATCGTCAGAAGGTACTCCACGTGTCTCCAAAGACTCCAAGACGCGTCTGCGCTGGCATCCGCATTGTCTAGGAGAATGACGACATGTCGTTCCAGCAGGGTCGGAAAGCAGAGGAGACAGAGCGGTGCCGCGGTGGCCATCCCATCCGCTGGTTGATATATGATACAGAAGATAAAGATCAGTCAAGAGTTCCACGTGAAAGAAAAAAAAATTAGCTGTTGCGGAGTGCGGAGCACGGGAGGGCGTGAGCAGACCTCAGCCAAGTCTGTCTGTCAGTTGGTCCATGGTCCGCCCGGCCTAGGCTTTTGGCCATATAAAGCGCAGCCGCCCCGCCCTTCGAACCTCGCTCTCCTCGAAAATCAGACACAATCTCACAACAAGTCTTTCGTAGCCATCGAACGAACAACTAACGATCAAGCATGCCACCCGTAGCACTCCATCCCCACGACGATGGCTTATCCCGAAATGCCAACGGCAAAAACACCTCCACGGCCACGGCCACTCCCGCTCCTCCAGCCGAGCCACGAGGCCAGTCCAAGACTTCTGCAGATGTGATCCGGCTCGAGCATGAATTTGGAGCTCACAAGTAAGTAAATGATCATGATCCCCTCCCCTTGTCGCATTTGTCTTGTGTCTTTTCGCCACTGATCAGCGCCCATCAGCTATCACCCTCTCCCGGTCGTCTTTGATCGGGCACTCGGTGCCAAGTGAGCAGCCTGTTTTAAGCTGGAGGTGGATAACGACCTGCTAACGCATATATCGGGTACACAGGATATGGGACCCAGAAGGGAAAGAGTACATTGATATGCTTTCGGCGTATTCGTAAGCATACATCTCATACTCCATTCTTACTCCCTTCCAATTTCGTTCGCGCGGATCCTCGAGCCTCTCCCGCCCACTGAGACCATGATTCCCTGCCTGACGAAAGGCGCGCGTGCGACGCAGGGTACCTGCTTTCTCTGCTTCACGATTCACTCTCATGTACAAGTGCTTACTCCCGACACAGCGCCGTCAACCAAGGCCACTGCCACCCGCGCATCGTGGCAACCTTGGTGCAGCAGGCTCAGCGTCTGACCCTCTCCTCGAGGGCATTCTACAACTCCATGTTTGGTGCCTTTGCCGAGAAGGTTACGAAGCTCTTTGGCTACGACATGGTTCTCCCGATGAACACTGGGGCGGAGGCCGTTGAAACAGGTATCAAGCTCGCGCGCAAGTGGGCGTATGAGAAGAAGGGGGTACCGGACGGTCGTGCGATCGTTCTCAGCGCTGCGGGGAATTTCCATGGGCGCACGATTGCTGTGATCAGGTGAGATCGGCCTTCCATCGGGTTCCCGCATGCTGCTGAAACGAAAACGAAAAACGATGCAAGCATGAGCACAGACCCAGAAAGCCGAAATGGATTCGGTCCATACCTCGATTGCGTGGGTCCGACATACCGTGATGGCGACGCGATCCGTACCATCCGATATGGCGAGATTGAAGACGTTCGACGAGCGCTCGAGCTGCATGGCAAGGATGTCGCTGCGTTCCTCATTGAGCCAATTCAAGGAGAAGCGGGAATCGTCGTCCCGCCTGCCGGATATTTTCGCCAGGTCCGCGAGCTATGCTCGCAACACAATGTTCTGCTCATCTGCGATGAGATTCAAACGGTCGGCCACAGTCAACTCTCCCTGTCTCCCCTGTGCTGAATCTATGAGTTTGGACAGGGCCTTTGTCGGACGGGCAAGTTGTTGTGCATAGAACACGAAGGCATTCGCCCAGACGTGGTTCTCCTCGGCAAAGCCCTCTCGGGGGGCGTGTATCCCGTATCCGCCGTCCTGGCGGACAGAGACGTGATGCTCTGTGTCCGACCGGGCGAGCACGGTAGTACCTACGGCGGGTGCGCACCATTTTCTCTCTCATCCCCTTCTCACCCTCACACACTCTCACTTTCCCATCTCACGCGGCGCGTGCGCAAACCAACTTTGAACAGGAACCCGCTTGGCTGCGCGGTAGCGATGACCGCGCTGGACGTCCTGATAGAGGAGCGCCTCGCGGAGCGCGCGCACCGGCTCGGCGAACAGTTCCGCAGCGGCGTTCGCGGTCTCCGATCACCGCTCGTCAAGGAGGTCCGCGGGCGTGGACTCTTCAACGCCGTCGTCATGGATGAGAGCGCCAGCTCTCGCGGGCGTACCGCGTGGCAATTCTGCTTGCTACTCAAGAGCCGAGGGGTGCTGGCGAAGCCCACCCACGTGAATATGTATGCCTACTTCTTCTTAATCCCGAAAAAGCCGAGGAAGATGCTGACGAAACCACGTGCTACTCTTTTTTTTCTTTTTCAAAAGCATCCGGTTCTCCCCTCCGTTGGTCATCTCTGAGGAGGACCTCCAGAAGGCTATTCAGATCATTCAGCAGGCGCTTGTTGACCTCGATCTGGTGCGATCCCCTCTTACTTTACGTTGCAGACAGCTCATGCCTCCTCGTTTCCCCAGCTCGATGAGATTCCAGGCGAAGTGGAGAGCGAGAAGGGTTTCAGAGATGAACTCAACGATTGAGCGGCTTAACCCTCTCGGTTGTTCAAAGTTTGTGGACTTCTTGACCCACCCGTTTGTCTCATCACCGGAAGTTGAAAGTGGCAGCCTTTTTTTTCCATGTATTTTTTTCAAACGTTTCACTATGGATCAAACCGTCCATAGCTTTTGTAAATTAGTACGGACCCACCATAAACTCTACGGGACTGGTTTAGTCCGAGAGCGCAGATTTCAATCCAGGCAAGTCCTCATGGCTCGAACTTGGAGCGTTAAATCTGGCAGCAAAGTACAGAATTCAAGCAGAAGGGAAAACACTTCGTGTCTGTCTGAGCTGACCCTCCAGCAGGGCGGTTGCGGTTTGTACAGACGTCGACCATGCTGTCTGTTTGTATCTGTCAATGCCCCGATTACGTTACCCACAACTATATTGGCTTACGCTGTGCCCCCTCACCAATCTCACCAGTCAATCAACGAACGCCTACTCATCTCATTCAAAAAGTAACAACAGGTCTTGCGGGTCGGTCAAGCCCTTTCAGATCATCGTCATCACGATAAATAGAAATACAGAAAAATTAGCAACAGAAAGGAATTACTGTATCTTGAATCTAAGCGGAGAACAGATTTATGTCGGAAGCAATTGCCGTTGCTTGCGCTTATTATATATTACCACACCTCAAACAGCACGAAGTTCTTGAAGTCGAAGCCAGTCAAAAGTCTTGGCAATACAATATGATGATTGACGGCCGCGGAAAGACGTGGATGGGATTGATGATAAGTGAATGAATGAACGAATGGGGGGTGAATTGAAATGGATTCTGTAATATAATATAAATGGCGCGCGAAGACCATTTTTGACATTTTGACGTTGCGTCGAACAAACTGCTGGCATTACTGTAAAACCCCCCACCCTTATGTGGTAGCCTCAAACGGGGGATTGGATTCGTACTGTACCGTACATATAATGCTTCTTCTCCCCGGTTCGAATTCGTACAGATTAAAACATCGCTTTCTTCCTGCTGTCGCTTCGCTCGCCTGCTCGGCGGGTCTGGGTTTTGGGGGCTTCCCCGCATTATCCAGTTCAGACATGCCTATATTATCCGACTGGTGGCCCTGGCTTGCTGAATGAGCTCTCGTTCTTTCTTTCTCTCTCTTTTTCTCTCTTTCTTGAAAGTGATGTTTCATCTTGTCCATTGACAGTGTGTGTCCGTGAGAAAAGTCGAAGCGAGAAGAGATAATGACAATGCTGCGATGCTTTGTTTCAGGTTGGAAAAAATAATAATAATATAATTGAGCGCTCATTCCGAGTCAGATTCGCGTCAAGATTAGATTCGAAAAGAAGAGGGGGAGGGAGGGGCTCGCTTTTCTGCAGAGGCTGGCGCTTACTCTACTGAGCTGGTTCGGGGATGCCGGCTTCATGTTGCAAAGCAACTCACTACAGTGATAAGTTTAGGTAGGTTGGTAGGTAAGGGTCGGGAAGTCTTTGTTCGTGCAGTTGATGACGACGGGGCAAGGAACCCGTCTACTGTATGCCTGCCTGAGCCAGCATCACTCATCACTATATCTAACCCCCTTCGGAACACATAACGGCATCGCGAGCGCGCGCGCATATCGCCCATATTCGTAAACGCGGGGGGTGGAGTGGAAGGGGTGTTCTGACTGTGGCTTCGATGAGGGGAGGTTCCGATCCGAGTCTCGTTTCTCGTACTGTTGTGCTATTGCAATTTTGAGCACTGGGCTTCTTGTAGGGCCTTGCCTCGCAGAAAAGTGATAGAAGTGTGTGTTGCTTTACGAACAAGCCGTCAAGCCGTCAAGATCCGTGCAAGGTACATTCATTTCAAAACACTTTTGCTTCGGGGGGTTCGGTTGGTTCTCAGAGTGGAGATAAGTCCAAGTGGCGTACTTTGTAACAGATCGAAGGAATTCCACGCAACACAAAAAGTCGTCGGCAGACAGGCAGGCAGGACGATAATGATATACTGTATGTATGACCAATCGACAACAGCGTGCTTCTTCTTTCTGCAAAAAAAAAAAAACTGAATGGCCCTCGGGAGCAATGTAGCCAGGCGCGGGCAAAGCGCGCAACACCCAGATACAGCAGTACATGACGATGACTAACCTTGAAGCTTCTCTCGTTCCCCCCTCCCCTCCTCCACCCTTGCCACAAATTGGGCGCAAGTGTTCCGGCTTCGATGCCAAAAAAGCTCAGCGCTCATTCTGTGCATCATCACGCGCCAAAGTTTTTTTTCCTGACAGGGGACATCCGAGAAAGTAGGAAGTGGGAAGTAAGCACGTATTGATGTAAGTCAATGCGGTGGATCGGTAAGGGTCTCTCACCGGCACATGCGGCAAAGCGTTGTTCGTCTCCTCCTGCGACCCAATGCGGAGACCGCCGTCCAGAGACCACGAGTTTATCGCATTTGCCTGAGTTGGTAGTTCGTTCCATGCAATCCGCGGTTGGTTGCCCCACAGCCCCCAAACAACGCGACGGTTCTCTGGCAACTGGCGGCAACGGCAAAAAAAGGCCAAGAGAAACAAGACAAGTTGCGAAACTCTGTAAAGGCATGGGAAAAACCAAAAAGTGGCCGGCTTTTACCGTGGAAACAGAAACGTGAAGCATCGGGGGAGGAAAGCCATTACGTTTTTCCGTTTTTTCGTTTCCTTTGTCCTGTCCTCAGGAGAAGTCTCAGGCGGGCAAGCAATGCCTTGTAGAGCACGCTTTTACGCGTGGTTCTTCGTGCCTGTGCCATACAGCCCAGCAAGCAATCACGGAAAGATCTTGCCAGATTCGAGATTCGGCTAGTTCCATATGTTGTTGCGTGCGGGATTACAAGTATATGAACTGACCGCCACATACAGTACTCCCTTGCGATCACTCATCATAAGTCGGGGCAAGGCGGCCGTGTGGAGATGAATGAGCCTCCGGTGGAAGGACAGTTCCGGCCATTTGGACTGGCGCTCCGCCCGCTCGTACGTGGCCGCGAACGTTTCTAAATTAAACACTTGTGTGTGGGCATTTCACAATTCAATTCTGAGCAGCCAGGCAAATCAGGTTTCAGTGTTTTTTTCTTATTCTTCAGATTGAATTAGATCCCATTGGTAAAATGCCCACAGTGTTTAAAACACAATCAGTGAATGGTGAGGAAGATGATATATGAAAAGGCCGCACGCATTGGGTGGCGTAGTAGCGTTCTTGCGATACTCTGTTGTCGTTTCCGGTAAGCCCACACTACCCATTTACGCCCGGATATCTCCCTTATCTACCGGACGCGATATTTGCGCCACACACGAGGTCGTTGAGAATGACAACTTT
The DNA here is from genome assembly GCA_003313875.1 of Russula aff. compacta. Taxonomy (NCBI): domain Eukaryota; kingdom Fungi; phylum Basidiomycota; class Agaricomycetes; order Russulales; family Russulaceae; genus Russula; species Russula aff. compacta. Next base: position 22,605 of record QLOT01000303.1, read on the forward strand.
CATAGATCGTTCCAGGAATAGCGCCACTTGGCATACGATCAACTAAGATGATGGAAGATTTCCCGGGTTGGACGGGTAAAACTTGCCTTGCCCTCGCCGAGGGGGGAAGGGGAGACGTACCCATTTGTCTGGGCTGGGGGGCCACCGTGGGAGGGCCGGGAACGTGTTTTATTGCGTATACGCTTGTCACGATTGACAGGCCACCCGCCGTGGACTTAATATATCATTCTGACACACTCCTCTCAAGTGACACTTCTCTGTCCTCTGGCGTTTCTGAGACGCACACGCGCGCCAGCCCAGGCGAAGAAGCTCGGAAGGAGAAGTTGATGATGGGGACGGGTTGATGTAGCGAGAACTGACAGTGCCCTACTTTGTCTTTGCTTCCCCGTGTGAGATGCACTTCCCCGCCCAATGGCAGCCGTCCTTCTGCGCACCGGTTCATGCTCACATGGCCGACAAAAATTGACATCCGTCGGTCGAAGTGATGCCAGGCCTCGGACCACAATCACGTGATCTGGTCGCGGGCCGCCGAGAGGCCGCCGAGGAGTCCGAGACCGAGACTGCGTTGGTTGATGTGTTTGTTGAGGTTGAGGGTTGAGCGCGACTTTTCACCTCTAACCCATCATGACTGCGACAATCAGCAAAGGGACACTTAACCTCCGTTTTATGCAAAATGCTCAACGCGCAGAGCAACAAGTCGAAACCGACTCAGCGGAAACGGGGGTCGTCATCATCAAGGACGAATCGCAGTGGGAGGTGGCGAGGGAGGTGAGAGAAATGTGGGGGATAACTTCAACAACGCCAAAGGCATCTTCTTCGAGGTATAACGGCCACGCTTACAACGCGCGGCCCTTAATCGAATTTTCATCCAACCCATTTACCAACCAAACCCCCTTTTGACGCATTATACAGTAGTTCTAGCTCGCTCGTGACGCACGAAGCGTCATACCTTCCGTTCGTTTTATCACCCTCTGATGCTTCGGGATCGCCACCGCAACAGGTCCGGCTTCGAGGCCGGAGAACATGGAACAAACGAGGTCAGGAGGTCACGGAAGTTGAGGTGCGCCCGCACAATTTATTTTTTTCGAAAACTCTGTCCGTGGAGTGGGAGGAGAGCTCACCTGACACACCAAAAAAGATCCGTTCCAGCATTTTGTCCCCAGCAGCAGCCGATGGCGGCGACGATTCCCGTGGGTCACCTTCCGCCGCCGCTCGGGAGGACCTTGCAGAAGCACATCATCATCATCATCATCATCACCCTACCTCGAAACGACTTACGTCGATATCAAGCTTCGGACCTGGTTCCTCCTCTTCCTCTTCGAGGAAAGAAACCAAGCTAGCTAAATCCCGCAACACCACCAAAAGCGCCCGGGAAATCATTCGCGAAGCGGCAGCACCCTCCTCCACCATAAGCGAGATCAAAATCAAAGAAACGGAAGAAGATGATGATGACGGCGATAATCCAGCACTGGCCCGCTATGCGCCACCCTCGCCCGCACCATCGCCCAACAAGATCAAAGGCGCTCGTCCCGCTCCAACTCTCATGTTTCTCAAACCTGCGGCAGTGGACGAGCCGCCGCGACCATCCAACTCCGTCGCTCCTCGCGGTGATGGATCGCGCCCAGCGCAAGCACAGCAACAGCGACGACGACGACGACGAGAAGAAGAGGAAGAAGAAGAAGAAGCTGACAACGATAACGATAACGACCACCATGGAGGAGGAGCACGGGCTCGGAAACTCAAGAGAGAAAGAGGAGAGGATCGTCGCATAAAAGAAGAAGCTGCCCCTGCTAACTTTGGCCTCGTGTCGACAACCGCCGAAGACAGCAACAGCAACAACAGCAGAAAGCGCAAGAAGGGCGGCGCCGCGGCGGGATCCTCAGCGCGCGGGTAAGTAAGTGCAGCTTTCCCCGCGCGCGTCTCGTCGGTTTCTTTGGGATGGCTGTGCGCTCCGCGGCCCAATCGTCGTGCGGCAGTTTCCAGCTTGCCAGCTTGCCTGTCGGTCAGTCAGTTCAGTCCCAGGTCCCAGTTGCGCGGCGTCGTGGGGGCATCCCTCGGCCTGCGTATCCCTCTTTCTGCCTACTACGTTTCCATCGCATTTGTATAATACAGTATATGCGCGGGCGCGCTAAAAAAGCAATACGACGTTGCTACGGCCGCTTTGCCGCTTGCCGCTTGATTTGCTTGGCTCGCTCGCGATGGGGCACACAGTCGTTAACTTGTGTGGCACATGAAGCGCATGGACGCACCAAAGTTCATTTTCGTTTATTTAAAATTCACATTCAGCCATTTGCCGGCTGGTGTCGTCGAGTCAGTCGTCGAGTCGTGAGGTTAGCCTCTCCTTCGCATTGGCTTGGCTTGGCGTTGCGAATCCCGGAAATCCCGGAAGCATCGGCTCCGAGACATTGAGAGAGAATACCGCGACCTCCAAAACAAAGTGGCGCGGAGGATGCTTTGTTATTTACTACGTACGTACTATATAAAACTGTATTGTACGCGCTTGCGCAGTTCGTTTCATGGGGTAAATTGTAACAAATGACAGCCGAGAAGAGAGAATCAACGCACAACCACGTTGCATACAGCGGGAACATCTCTCTCTCGTTCATTCATTCATTCATTTATTCAAATTTTTTCCACAACTCTCAACTTCTTTCCCATTTCCCGTTTGCGAGATCCCATCATAAAAAAACAAGATGTTAAAAAAAGTGAGATTTGAAAAAAAAGGTCCTTCGATGTTAATGTTTTGCGCCACTACTTGGTTGGCTCTTACAGGCCAGGGCACACACACAGCCGGCAGCAGTAGTACCCGCTCTCTTCAGGGCGTCGATTTGCACGCCTCTGCCTGCAAGAGTGTGGCATGCCCGCGTGTGTTGTGACGTGTGCCACGTTTCAAAGGGCAGGGGAGGCGCGCGAATTATCGGGTTTTGCTGACCAAGGACCCGGACACCCTTGATAAGAGAGAGGAGAGGCTGTGTTGTTCCTTTTCAGGGGGTGCCGGTCGAATTTGGAGAGAAAAAGGGCAATGGGGCGTATTGTGGTAGTCTGAGATTCTGCCGGAGGTTGAGTCGTCGATCTCTGATCGTTTTTATTTTTTTGTTTATACAGTAGCAGTCAAAAAAAAAAAAAAAAAAAACTTGGCTACATTATTTACTTGCAAGTTTAGCGCTCGCTTGCTAGCTAGTAGCACTTGGAGCTGGGCTGACGCCGCTAAAAGAAGGCGGTGGCGTAGCGCGCCCGCGGCGAATTGTTGAGTCATGTCATCGTCCAATCAAAAATCCCAAATCGAAGGGGGGAGCTTGAGGTTAGGTATAGTGAGAGAACACCGAGGGGGTGGGGCGCGCGGGTTGACGGTGACGTGTTATGGACCCGAGTCCATCAGACAGGGTTGTGGCGGTGGGGGGGGGCAGGTGCCAAACACCGTGGCAGCGCAAATGGCCACTTGTCGAGTCGACTGGACGGCGGGTGCTCCGAGGCGGAAAAGACGTGGGAGAATAAAAGAGTTTTGTTCCCGAGATCACGGCGGGTATCGTTCGGTCGAAAGATCATGCAGCGAGAGCCAAGGGGGGGAGTGGGGTGGGGTTGGAGGGATGGAAGGAAGACGACAAGAAGGTGCGATCATTGGGTGTGACGGACTTAGGTAGAACCGTGGAGATGGCGGTGGCACGCTATTGGATTGAATATGACATGACATGGCAATGGCGAAAAGAACAAAGGATTGGAACCAATGTGATGAGGCGTTGCCGCCCATGAGCACAGCCAGAGGATGAGGATATAGTATAGCGTGGTGGACTGCGCGTCCAAGGGAGCGGCGCTTGGTGGGCGAGTAAGGGGTGGGATGAGTGGGGATTGCGCCGCAACGAGGTGAAGTTGTGTGTTGCGCAACGGAATGAGAAGGAGGGCAGTGGGGTGCGTGGCCGTCGTGCGTATCAAGGCCAGATTTGGTTACACTGTGTTGTACGATAAGTAACGAGCCGTGAATGACGGGGGACTGGTCGCAATCGCCGAAGAGGGATCGATAAGAAAAAGGAAGAGAGAGAGAGATAGCAAGAAAGAGGGATCGGAAGGGGGCAAGGATAGGTGATCGGAACCGTCGTACGGTTGGATTCGGATAATCGGATATGCCAAGGTTTTGAGCAAGGTCGGGTTGGGTTCGGAGCCTTTAGAAGCGAAGGCGGGCAGGCAAGGCCCAAGAGCAAGGCCAGGGGGGCCACTTGCCAGGCGCCAAAAATGTTAAATTTCACATCGACATGTACAAAGTCGGACTTTGCCGCGTTCTAGACTCTTCGCCCGGTGAACGAGTGAGAATACAGTAGCTAAGACGTCAGGCCCAGTGAAAATCGACACGAGGCCGATCGAACTGGATTGAGTTGTTGTGAGAAAATTCGAGCGAGGCCAAATGAGACGCCTTTTGGGGGATGAGGTATTCTTCCAAATATGGCGATGACCCGTCTCTTGGGGCTTTTTGAAGGCTTTTAAGTTCTGCAAGCATGTAATCAAGAGAGTCGTGACTCTGTCTACTTTATTCACATCCTATACTGGCAACATGAGATATTTCTGAAAGTCCCCTCTACCGCTACACCTCGACATATCGTCATAATGCAAGCAAGCACAAAGGGAGCGCACGAAACAGGTGCTGGCAGACACGAAGTTACTGTGCAAGGTCCAAAAGGTACAACAACCCAGGTCCAATTCGAACCAGCACACACTACGGGAAATGTATGCGCATGAGAATGGGTCAAGTCAAATCCTACAGCCACGACACCCGAGTTTGCC
>QLOT01000314.1:0-12455 GCA_003313875.1 Russula aff. compacta
GAAGGATTGTTCAAACCCATGGTTATGTTCTTTGGCCTTACCAACTCCCCTGCTACCTTCCAAATGATGATGAATACCATCTTCTGAAGTGAGGTGGGCCAAGGATGGTTCTCTGTTTATATGGATGATTTGGCCATCCACACAGCCCAATACCCCCATGAAACGGAGGCCCAACATGTACAACGACACTGGAACTACGTGCACAGTATACTTGACAAACTGGAACACAATGACCTCTATCTCAAGCCGGAGAAATGCGAGTTTGAGCAAAAGGAGATTGAATACCTCAGAGTTATTGTGGGCAACAACCAACTGAAGATGCACCCAAAGAAGCTCCAAGGCGTCGCCGACTGGACCCCCCCAAGGACCCCCACTGATGTGTGCAAATTCTTGGGCTTCACCGGTTACTATCGCTACTTCGTTCCCAACTACTCTGGTATTGCTCGACCCCTCCTGGACTTGACTAAGAAGGCTACTATTTGGCACTGGACACCTACCCACCAACGTGCTTTTGAGGACCTTAAAACCCACATGTGTAGCAGCCCAGTCCTCAACCAACCAGACTTCAACAAACGCTTTGTGCTCCAGGTTGATGCCTCTGCTTACGGCGTGGGCGCCGTACTCTCGCAGGAGGGAGAACACACCACCCCTACACTAGCTAAATGTCACAAACCAGTCCTTCACCCCATTGCCTACTACTCAGCCACCTTCACACCCACTGAGCGAAACTATGACATCTATGAACGGGAATTACTGGCAGTAATGAAGGCTCTAGCTCACTGGCGACATTACCTAGGATGGACAAAAATGCCCTTTATCATCCGCACTGACCATGCCAACCTGCAATATTGGAAGTCCCCAAGGAACCTAAACCAACGAACAGCTAGATGGCATGCAGACCTACAAGAATATGACTATGAACTGGAGTACATACCTGGGAAGACCAACACTACTGCTGATGCGCTGTCCCGACCCCCAGGAGTGGACCAAGGAGCAGAAGACAATAAAGATATCGTCCTGATACCCCTGCACTGAATACGAGCCGCCACCACTGCCCAAGGACAAACTATTGTGCCAAACATCAAAGAGGTCAAAAGAGCAATTGTCAGTAAAGCACATGACACACCTATGGTGGGACACCCTGGAAGAGATGAAACGCTGCGAAGGGTGCAACAAACCCACTGGTGGCCAGGAATGAAGACGTGGATTGCAGATTATATCAAAGGATGCACGGTATGCCAACAAACGAAGATAATCACCCACCGGAAATGCACTCCTTTATATCGCATTCCCACAAAGGATCACACACCCTACCGTTCAGAATGGTGGCAATGGACCTGATCACCGGACTTCCCCCACACAGAGGAATTGACGCCATCCTTACCATTGTAGACCATGGATGCTCAAGAGCAGCAGTGTTCCTACCATGCTCCACAACCATAACTGGTCTAGGAATTGCTCAGCTATATCTGGATAATATCTATCAATGGTTTGGACTCCCCACAAAAGTCATTAGCGACAGGGACCCTCGGTTCACATCCCACTTCGGCCGAGCACTCATGAAGAAGCTGGGAATCGCACAGAATTTATCCACTGCCTTCCATCCCCAGATGGATGGGCTGACGGAGCGGAAGAACCAATGGGTGGAGCAAAACCTTTGAACGGTGACAGCAATGCACCCTGAAGATTGGACGCAATGGATCACAATGGCTACAGCAGTACACAACAACCGGATCAATGCCACCACAGGGCTATCGCCCAATCAAATCCTGTTGGGGTACGAACCTATCCTCGCTCCACAAAACATCACTCCCTTGGATAATGAAACGGCGGAGAAAAGAGTGGAGCGAATGATGGAAGCAAGACAAGAAGCGGTACAGGCCATCAATAAGAAGGCTGGGACAGCCCCTCCGTCCCAATTCCACCCAGGAGACCAGGTCTGGTTGGAAGCCACTCATCTCCGACTTCCCCACCAAAGCTCCAAGCTGACTCCAAAGAGATATGGCCCCTTTAAGATCCGGAAGGAAATATCCCCAGTGGCATATCAATTGGAGCTCCCCCTCGCCTGGCAGATCCATGATGTATTCCACGCCTCCCTCTTATCGCCCTATCATGAAACAACAACTCATGGACCGAACTATTCGCGACCACCCCCTGACCTCATAGGTGGAGAAGAGCAATATGAAGTGGAGCAGATAAGTAGTCACCAACAACATGGCAGGGGTGGAGCGCTCCAGTATCTCATCAAATGGAAGGGATACCCGGAGAGTGACAACACCTGGGAACCAGCTGACCAGGTGCATGCGTTGGACCTCATCCAGGAATACCACAGACACCGACCACTACAGAAGATAAAAGGATGATGTGCACACCTCCAAAGCTCCAGCAATCCACCCTGGAGTCTCAGTCAAAGCAGTTTCTCAGGTCCCTACTCTGCTCTGCCCCCTACACCACCCACCAATTCCACGAGTTCAAACCGTGCTCCTGTGCCCACAAAGTGCTCTCTCGTCCCCTCACCCATCGCTTCAAACCCCACTACACCCACTCCCATGCTCTTGAACATTGGTTGTTCTGCAAAGAGCGATACTGCCGATACCACAACTAGGCTATGTCTACTGAGCTCTTCAATGGATCCTTCTCGTCGCTCCAGCCGTCTCTGTCCCCCACTTGTGTCAACTCCCCCACGACAGCCGACACCACACTCCCAGACCATCTCTCGTCCTCTGAGGAGAAGTACCCGCCTGGTGACGGACCGATTCCCGTCCCAGGACCTCTGCACACCCTCGAAACCAGCGTCCACTGGGAAGAGCCATTGTCCCCCGGCTCCATGCGAGCCATCATCGAAGCAAACCCCATGCTCACCACCGTCCAGCTTCGGACCATGGTCTGGGGCCTCATTAACACTATTGTCGTCAGGCAGCAATCCCATGATGCTCATGTCCGCACCCTCCAGACCCTCCACCAACAGAAAGAAGAACTCCTCACCACCCAGCTTGATGACGCCATTGAGGCGCTCCATAAGGACGATTCCATCGCCCAGTGCCCCGAGGGATATATTGAGAACACTGGGCGGATCCCCACCTTCCACATCCCCTGTGAAGATGGCAGCAACCGCTTTGCCTGTTTCATCAAGCAGCTTCCAGATGGGCGAGTTGCCGGACTCCATGCTCTCTCCACGGACCCCTCCACAGCCCATATCATTGACCTCTATGCCACTCCAAACTAAACTATTTCGGAGACAAGCTGTTGGAGCCCCTCCCCAGTTGGTTCAGGAGGAAGCTGTGGGGTACCCTCGAAGATTACGCGGTTCTGGAGCAAGCTATTGCCGATCTGGATGATTGGGAAGCCTCAGCAGAAGTTCAAAGATACAGAAGACATGACAAAGAAGCCGAGCAACTCAAAGGCAAGATCTGTGCCCTTGAAGGCGAGCTCCAGGCAGCCCAGAGTGCCCGTGCACTCTGTGAAGAATGCCTTGTCACGGCCCGCATCACTGACAAGGTCAAGCACCTGGAGGCATATCGACACACCCCACAGCTTGGGAGACGGGGCGGGAGGAGGCGCATGGCGCTGAACACCGGATCAGGACGTGGACGTCCATACTAGCAGAGGAGTGATGTAACCAGCCTGGAGTGGTGCTGTGCACCGCACTCCTGTAAGTTCTGGAACTGGCCATGTGAGGGAGTCGACAAGTCATTGTGGAGCGGTGAGTCACTGTGGAGCTGTGCTATTATTGTACGATATAGGAGTCATCGTGGAGTGTTCTATTACTGTACCGGATCATGACTCACTGTGGAGTAGTTATTCTTAGGATACCTAGTCATAGTGGAGTAATGCGCTGGCATAGCTATTCTTAGTACTTGTCGTTTAGTATAAGTAAGGCTCCTTGATGTCCCTAAGATGGCAAGTTGAGTCTCCTGTCTCAATTTATATCGTTCCCCTTTCCCTTCCCCTTTCCTTCAAAGGAGTGGCTACTGCATTGTAGTGCAGCAAGCAGTAACTCCTACTTTACCCATCATCTAAGTCGCCATGAGACTTAGCTCAACCCCCTTGAAGAACTACTGGGCAATTATCGACTTGGTCTATTGTTGTGGCCAAACCCTTGGCGGTGACATTTTTGGACTGCACCCCATTCCTATGTGACCCTTATTGTTCTTCTAGGATCACATGCTTCCTTGGGTCCCTATAACCCACTGTCAACTCCTTTTAGACGTAGTCCTTGTTCTCTTCTTGGTGTTCCCATTGTTCCCAGTTAGTGTCTTAGTTTCCCTTTACCATACTGAGTACAGTTACCTCTTTGGATCCTAGGATCCCTCTCCTCTATAAGTAGAGACTCTTAGCCACCTTGTACTGGCAAGTTGAGTCTCCTGTCAATCACAGTGGCTTACTCTTCACTTCTCATTCTGCTCTAAGGGGTGGCTACAGTGTTGCAGCACTGCAAGCGGGAACCCAATCTCTCTATTAGTCTTCTAAGACACTACAGAGGTCTTAGCTACAGTCTTTTGTTGCTGTCAAACCCTTGGCGGTGACACAAGTTGAGTCTCCTGTCAATACAGTGACTTACTCTTCATCTCATTCTCTACTCTAAAGGGGTGGCTACAGTGTTGCAGCACTGCAAGCGGGAACCCAGGATATCTCTATCTGTCTTCTAAGTCACAGCAGAGACTTAGCTATAGTCTTTTGTTGCTGTCAAACCCTTGGCGGTGACATTAGACTCAACTTCTTTCCACTATGGCTAGCAGTTCCGATTTCAAGGGAACTATCATCCACACGCACGAAGCAACATACGGACAACCAAACTCACAAGTACAGGAAGTTGACGAGTACCATCAATACAACTTCAAAGGACATCCGATCCTGCTACTGACAGACAAAAACCAGAAGGTGAAACAGAGTTCACCACAAGTTTGCTACTACTGCGGAGGGTGGTACCATGTCCATTGGAGCACAGAATACCAAAGGTATTCACTAGGACAGAGATACGTCAAGCTCGACAATTACAACCTCACAGATGATGACCAGCCAGAAGAACAAGCTGAGGAGGAAGGACAATCGTCAGGAGACGAAGAAGACAAGGAACTTGACAAACAGATTAGGCTGATGCCGATCCAAGAGAAACTAAAAACAGCTCCAACAACCCCAGAACAAGAAGCCCAACCACTGTGGGTCCCAGGAGTGACCCACACGCTGATCCACACCTTTCATCCCTTGTCAGACATCCCATTGGGACCACTACCGGAAGGAAACCCTCTACCCAGCATTGTCCAAACTATGTCAACGACCACTCAAACCCAAACCGCCACTCATGCGGCAACCACTGCATCTACTCAGCTGGTGCAAGCAAACCTGACCACCCAAGAGAGAATAAGGCAAGGCATGCACCAAGCCTTAAGGAGGGGGCCCCCAGCAGGAGGCCCAGGCGGTCCAGGAGGTCCAGGTGGCCCAGGAGGCCCAGGACAAGCTGCAGCCCCCCAACAGCCAATTCCACCTGCGGCCGATGCCAAGGCCATGGGACAGCTTCCCCAAGTATTCAACAGAGAAAGGTCTAAGGCCAACGACTTCATAGAAGAAGTCAAAGCATACCTACGCGTCAACCATGGTGTAGCAGGATATGATTCCCCTTTCAAGAAAGTCACCTTCACCCTCACACTCATCAAGGGTGAAGAAGTGGCCCAATGGGCCAGGGACATGGGCACCTGGCTAGATGGCCTCAACATGCCCCAAGACAACATTCCCGACCTATGGAACCAATTCTTGGACGAGTTCCAAGAGCAATTCCAGGACTCCCAAGCATCCCAAAAAGCCAGAAACGAGCTGCTCAACTGTAAACTAAGAGACTACAAGTTCAATGAATACATCTCAAAATTCGAGAGTCTCCTCAGAAAGGCACAGTACACTGTAGGAAACCATGAAACTTTCAACATGTTCCTCAGAGGATTGCCAATGCACCTCCAAGACAAAACGTTGTCACCCCCAACACCCCTCACATACGACAAAGCCAAAGAGAGAGTCAAGTCCCTCTGCCAATCCCAGTCCCTCATGGACGGCAATAGGAAACAACTATCAATGGGAGGAGCGTTCAGAACTGGCCTCCCTGCGCCAAGACAGCCCCAAGGTGGAGGGTATAACAACCCATGGAGGCTGCCACCACGGCCTCAATATAATTCGTCAAATGCCCCATACTCGATGAGGAACACTCCGGTCCCCATGGACCTCAGCAGAGGACATGCCCCTACTAACTGGAGGGGAAGGGGCAGAGGAGGAAACTGGCGAGAAGGGCAGAGGAACCAAAGCAATGTAGCCAGCTTTGGTGATGCCAACACCTGTTTCAACTGTGGAATTGTAGGGCACTTTGCCAGAAACTGCCCCAGCAAGCCTAAGCAAGCCTTCCAGAACACGAGATGGAATGGAAAGAATCAGGCGAATCTCATTGACTTCAATGAAGACCAGGAGATGCAAGATGTCAGAGAAGACTCGGTAGCCACTGTACGTGCCCACCTCCAGAAAATGACAGTAGAAGACCAGCAACACCTGGAGAAGGAGATGGGGACCTCAGAGGATTTTCCCACTGCCTGATTAGATCGGCACTACTCAGGTGGATCAATAGCGACGATGTGTATATGTCAAATAGAAAGTCAATGACAGTCTGCTTCTACACATGATCAATTGTGAAAAGAGCCAAAGCAACGGCCCTGGTAGACTCAGGGGCCACAGAGAATTTTATGAACCTATCCTATGCATGATGGCTTAGGTTACCCATCAAGCAACTGGCCACGCCGAGACCCCTATACAATGTAGATGGCACTCAAAACAAAAAGCGGATTGCTCAAATATTACACCGACCTGCAGCTACAGACAGGTGGACAAAGAACGAACCACAGGTTCTTCCTATCAGATTTGGGAGAGCACAAGGCCATCTTGGGGTATCCGTGGTTCACAGCTACACAGCCTAAGATTGACTGGAAGAGGGGATGGATTGACTTGAATCATCTCCCATTGTTCTCTCAGCCCCAAACGCAGCAAATGCACAATATGTCCCAAGAACCAGAAACATGCCATGACCCATCACCAGATATCAGCCGCAATACTTCTTAGGAAGAGTCACCATTGGAGTTGTAGACAAAACTGAAGAAGCCAAAGTACCGAAGGAATACCAAAGGCATTCGAAAGTGTTTAGCGAGGAAGAATCCCAGAGGCTTCCTCAATACACGGTCTGGGACCACGCCATTGAGCTGCTGCCAGGAGCACCAGCATCATTACCAGGATGATTACTACCCCTCATGCAGCTGGAAAAAGAAGAAGTCCACAAATTTGTCAAAGATCACCTAAACAGGGGGACTATCCGTGTCTCCAAGTCACCCTATGCAGCCAATTTCTTCTTTGTGAAAAAGAAAGATGGCAAGCTGAGGCAGGTACAGGACTACAGGCCCCTCAACAAGTGGACGAAGAGGAATAGAAATGTTTCACCTCTAATTCCACAAGTAATAGACTGGCTCAGTGGATGCACCCTGTCACGCCCAGGCTGGCGTGTCAACTGTTCGAGTCGGATTTGACTAAGTCGGGAGGTCACGTGATGCGACGCACATACACAGACAAGGGTTTGAGATCTGGTCGCCTCTGACTGAGGATAGAAAGCTAGCACTTCACAAGTGGCTAGAAGACTTAGAGACACAAGGACCGCTTTACAGGCAGAAGTGAGCCTTCCTGAAGACCTTGTAACAACCTGGTATTGCACAGGAGAACAAGCTTAAGGCTAGTCTCAGTAGCTACTGGGGTTTATATAGATAGAGACGCTATTGTTGTACAAAAGGGGGAGAACAATGAGAAACTGTCCTAATCAGTGTAACAATGGGTTTTTGTGATATAAGGGGTGAACAATGGGGAACTGGCCGAGAATGGAAGACAATGGAATCATGACGTCATATCATACAATAGAGGGGAACAAAAGAAGGCCATCTGGTTATAGAATCGTGACATCACCCCCTTGTTAGGGTCCTTCAGAAGGTCATGACTTCTGAAGTGCAGGTAGTATCGTAATTCTTGTGATTGAATGGGGCTTGGCAGGGCTTGTCAGTGATGCAAAAGCTGTGGGGGACGGGGCAATCCCATGGGAGGTGGCCGATTTCAGTGCAAAGAGTGCAGCGAGAGATCTCATTGCAATACTCGGTGAAATGCCCTCGTTCTCCGCACCACTCACATTCGAGCTCTCCTCCTATGGCTGGTTTGACGTACCAGGGGTCATCGATTTGGGCAAGGCCTTCTTCTACAATGCCGGTCTCGAAAACGTCCAGTTGTGGCAAATCATAAAAGAGGCGAGGGCGGAGGCGACGGTATGCGTCTGCCTTGCTGAGTTTATGATGGGACTCTTGAATATGCCATTGGAGGTTATTGAAGCGGATGCGGGCTAGGTTAATTTCTTCTGCCATCCTCCCAAGTTTCTGCTGGGCAGGACGGAGGCGCAGGACTTCTGCGGTGAGTGTGACATCTCTTTCTTCGCGAATGGCCCAGTCAACAAGTCGAGTGAAGGGTTGGTCTGCGTGAAATAGGAAGGCTTGCTTCCTGGACAATTCTGGACGGGGGTATGGGTCGGCACGAGCATGGAGAGATTGGAGGTACACTTGGTGGTTGGCGCCATGTGTCCCTCGTACGATGGGGTAAGTCTCTGGGTTTCCCCAGGCGAACTGGATGAAGGGGGCATTAATGGAGCCTTCTTCTATAGTGGTTCCATCAACGAGTGGAATGGGGAAGTTGATAGGGCGTCCTCATGCTTTGTTGTCTATCCAACCAGGAGGGACATCCGGGGCTGGATAGGACGGAACAGGAGAGCTTGGAAGCGGGATTAAATTGGCAACAGCTGGGGTGTCTGCAGCAATGGTGACTGGTGCTGGTAGCTGTTCGTAGACAGGGAGAGGAGAGACTGAGGTGGCAGAGCGTCAATCCAGAGTGATGATGTCCGTGGGGAATGGAGTGCCGTCACGAGGTGGTATCATAAGAGTCGGTTCTAGACCAGTCAGGGCCTCGACTGTGAGAAGGGTCAGTCGCTGTGCGATGTCAGTCTGTCCATTGTTGGTGGCTTGTTCCATTGCGGTGCTGATAGTGCGGTTGAGCTGAAACTCTCTGTTCTCCTGCATTTGCCTAGCCTCTGCTTCTAAAGCACGATGAGCTCGAATGCGGTGGATGTCGTTGACAGCGATGCCATAGCAAAAAGACTCGTTGACAAGAGATTCAGATGGAGAGGGGGATCGGACTGAGCTGCGAGATGACGGGACACGGACAGAGTTGCGAGACGAGTTGGAAGAAGAGCGAGTGGCAGGCATGTTGGGTCGTTTGGTAGTTATCTGAGGAAGAGAACTGGAGAGTCGTTTGGGATGATAGGTTGTGTATTTATACATGGCGTCGTCCATCCGTGGGGGAAAGATAGAACTCTGCTAGAAGGTCAGGTGCGTGTAGGTCTTTGTGATCGATCCATGAGTCGTCAGCTGATGGGTATCCTTTCCAGTGTATGAGGTATTGGACTTTACGTCCTTGTTTCCTCATGTCTTTGATTGATTCAATCTCGTACTCTTCTTTGCCGTTGATTAGGTCAGGTGGTGGTCTTGTGAAGGGTTGACCGTATGCTTCCATCTCCTTATATGGGAGAAGTAGGTCGCCGTGGAACATGTTGTGAATCCTCATGGAGGAGGGGAGGTCTACCTTGTAGGCACTTGATCCGATCTTCTCCGTGATTGTGAAGGGTCCGTATCGCTTAGGGCTGAGTTTCTTTGATCCAGAGATATTGAAGTTTTTACCCTCTACCCATACTTGCTCTCCCACCTTCATCTTCGTGGTCTTCTTCTGCTCTTTTGTTCGATGGATATGTTCTAGACATTTTTGTGCTACGTCCCTTGCTTCTTTCAGGGCTTCTAGACGTTTTTTAGTCGCTGGTACTTTGTCTGTTATCTCTAGAATAGATACTTGGGGTCTGGTACCGGTTAGGAGTTCATGTGGGCTTTTTTGTGTGCCATCATGTTTCCATGAGTTGTGGGCGTATTTGGCAATCGGTAGCATCTGGGCCCAATTGTCCTGCCTTGCTGTTGACCAAGGTCGAAGGTACTGTTCTATCCATGCATTCATTCGTTCTGATTGCCCGTCAGTCCTTGGGTGAAAGGCAGTGGATAGATTTTGGGTTATGCCCATAGCGTTACAGAGCAATTTAGAGAATTTAGAGGTGAAGTGGGGGTCTCGGTCAGAGATGATTCGTCTGGGGAGTCCGAACCAGGGCACGAGGTGTTTCAGATACTCGTTGGCAACACCTGCGCCATCTATTGTCTTGTGACAAGGGATGAATTTAGCTGCTTTCGTACATCCTTGATCAATGATAGTGAGAATTGAGTCAAAGCCATCTGATTTAGGTAGGTCGGTGATGAGATCCATTGATACGTATTGAAAGGGGCCTTCTTCTACGTGGGTGTCTAGTCGATGTAGTGGTAGTTTGATTCTGTGTATATTGGTCTTCGACTCTTGACAGCGGGCGCATCCTTTGACGTAGTCTTCGACAAATTCTCGGAGTCTAGGTCCTTCGTATTTGTTCTTTACTAGATACCAAGTATTGCTGATACCTGGGTGCCCCCCTGCTGGGGAGTCATGAATGTCTTGTAGGACTTTGCGTCGGAGGTGTGGGTCATCTTCAAGGAAAATTTTGCGTAGGAATAGATGGTCAGGGAGTAGTGTGCGTGGTTCATCGGTGTTCACCCCCTTGTTAAGGTCGATACGACAGGAAAGGAGGTCGGCAACGGTGTTGGAGGTACCTGCTACAGTATGTGCTCAAGGGTGTAGTCATAGTCTTGTAGATATTCCATCCATCGTGCTTGGTGGCCAGTGATTTTATGAGGTTCTCTGAAGTATTGCAGATTTTTATGGTCCGTGTGGACCAGGATTGGTTGATCCGCTCCTAGGAAGAGGGGGCGGCCACATTTGAAGCCAAAGATGACACCGGCGAGTTCTTTGTCATGTGCATCATAGTTTCGTTCTGCGTCTTGGAGGCTACGGGAGTGGAAAGCAATAGGGTGGATGCCGTCATCAAATTCTTGGGAGATGACGACACCAAGTGCGTAGCCTGATGCATCAGTTTCCATTATGAATCGTCTAGACCAATCAGGAGTGCGAAGGACAGGGAAGGAGGTACAATCGTTTTTGAGTGTTTGAAAGGCATTATCTTCTTTGTCTGTCCATCGCCATTGATAGTTTTTCTTAGTCAGATTGTTCAATGGGCAAGCTTTGTCGGAGAAGTGGGAGATAAAGGCATGATAGAAGTTGCAGAAGCCTAGGAAACTGCGAGTTTCTTTGACTGTCTTCGGTACAGGCCAGTCAGCGATACCTTGGACTTTGACTGGGTCCATCCTGACTCTGCCATTACCAATGATCACTCCTAGGTACTCGACTTCTTTTTGGTGGAAGCGACATTTCTCTGGTTTGAGATAAAGGTTGTGGGCTGTTAGTTTTGCTAGAAATTGATCGACTCTTTCTTTATGGATTTTGTTGTCGTCTTCTGTAGCGATGATAACATCATCCATATAGACTCTAAGCCACCCTTGTGCAATCTCGTCTCTAAATATATCGTCCATCATGGTCTGGAACGTCACAGGTGAGTTGGTCAGGCCAAAGAACATTACAGTGGGTTCGAAGAGTCCTTCACTAGTTTTGAAGGCTGCTTTCGATTCGTTGCCTTCTTTGACTCGAATATTATTGTAGCCCCAATGGATGTCAAATTTAGAGAATAGTTTCTTGCCAGAGAGATCATGGATGAGGTCGGTGATGAGTGGGAGGGGGTATTTGTTAGGGATCATCCACTTATTTAGATTCCTATAATCTTGAACTGGTCTAAACTTGCCATCTTTCTTCCGAATAAGGAAGAACCCACTAGCATAAGGTGATTTAGATCGTTGTATTCTCTGAAGTCACAAGTTAGTAGCGAGGAACTCCTTCTGTTCTTCTTTTTCCTTCGGAGATAGGGGGTAGACTTTACAGTTGATGTATGCAGGTGCATCTGACTTCAAGTCTATCGCGTGGTCCCACTGTCGTCTCTCAGGGAATCGTTCAGAGGCTGTTTCCGAAAATACTTTGCCAAAGGGGTGGTATTGTGGTGGGACTAGTTCTTGCCAAGTTCGTTTAGTTTTATCGGTAGCGTCAATGGCGAGCTGTTGAGCTACCGTCATCTTCCTGACGTTGGTTCTAATCCATACTTCATCTCCTTCTTCCCATCCTGGTATGGATCGCACCCAGTCTGTAGAATCTTTGTAATTTCCCTTCTTTTGTATCTTCCACTTGTTGGCATCGTTGGTAGAGATGGTGACAGTATCTAACAGTTGACCATTGCTCCAGTCAATGTTTGGTTTTGCAGCCTCGAAGAAGAGGTATCCCAGAATGAGGTTGTCTTCTCCGATGTCTGCTATCAAGAACTGATGGGATGCTTCAAGCCC
>QLOT01000316.1:0-29023 GCA_003313875.1 Russula aff. compacta
CTCCCTCCACTTTTGAACGAGCTATTGATGTTGGGACAGTTAGCTCAGTGCTCACAGGAGAGCGTAAACACCTAACCTTGTGTGCTGAACTTTGGAAGAGCGAAAGAAATGTTCTCAGCTGGGGCGTGAAGAATGCTGGATTCATAATTTTCCGCTGACGTTGGTGTGTTTCACCTAAGCGGCTCTTTCAGAGGGTGGAAGGAAGTGACATTATGGGAAGTTACGAACCGTGGGCCCAGGCAATGCCTTTGCCAAATATTAGTTCGATCATCTTTAATGCCATTGTTGGCTTGGTAAAGTGATATCCAGACGTGTGTAAGATGTATTGCAGAGCCTTTGGATCGGCGACCATTAAATAGTCGCTCTGTGGATTTGTTCAGAAATACAGGGTAGAAGCACCAGGTAAAGGGACTCTCACTCCCAGACATCCGCTGCGACGCCAGGCAGCACCGTATTTGCGCGCCCATTTGAACTCACAGTCTCCGACTTCAACCTGATATCGAATGTCTAGATCATTCCCTGTGCCATTGAATGAGCCCGGTTAGGGTAGCGAACGAGCATTTATAAAGACCCACCAAGGAGAAATGATGATGATTTAGGTCCTTGGAGATTTCTTAGGAACGAACCGCGACGGCGAATGTAGGTAGAAGTCAGGAACATTGATACAACCAGAATGGTCAATAGGGTGGCAGCTTGGACACTCATTTGGAGTCCAAGGCCAGTTCCCCTAGGCCATTCCGCTTCCAGGTACGACAGAATTAAAGGAAGCTTCATCACTGCTGTCTACGAGTAGAAGGAAACGTTCCAGAGGTGCTGGATCGAAGTATCACATTTATAGCGTATTGAAAGTAATCAGGCCTGCAGGTGTTAGGAATAGAGCCCGGGATCGCCGGGTACAATTGCGCCAATCTTTCGGAGAGTAGTGCAAGAAAACGAGGTAAAAGATAGCTCCCGGGTTTGCCTAGATGGAGTAAGCCTATATTAGTATATCTCCGGGCATTGCAAAGCTGTCGGTCCTTCCAAATTAGCGTTGCATCAAATAAATCGAATCAGCGGACGTGTAAGAGTTCAGATGAACTCAGAGAATGAGCGAGGGAACAAGGTAATGACATTTGCCTACATCATTGGCTAGAGGACACACCATTGCTTGCGACACCTGTCTCCGGAAAGAGTGGCTGTTATCAGAAGACCTTTGTTGGAATGCCGGGTCTACATATTCGGAAGCAGAATATTCGTAATGATAGCGCTCGATTACAAGTACTGGTCTGAGTCAAACACTGTGTTGCAGTGGGCGAATGAGCAGTCGAGCTCGTTCGGCGCTCGCATCATTGAAACACTATTTTGACATGAACATCGTGACATCGTCTCTATCCGAAATTTTTTTAGCTGGAATACTATGAATGGGCAAAGCATGCTACCGCCGTGCTGGTGCACTAGAAGATTGATGACGACACAATGGCCGTGTAAATTGCCAGTGAGCGCACACGACCCACCCATGCGAATCCAACAGAAGGCACCACGATCCACTGTCACAGGCCTGCGGTATCGACAGAGTAATGAGTGGCCAACGGAAGTCCCAATTAGGCGGGGAGAAAGTCCAAGTTTGACTCAGAGTGATCAGCGGAGCGGGGTAATGTCAATATGTAGACGAGTCTTCTGACAATCACTTATACGCGATCACGCGAGCGCGTCTTCATCCACTCCAGTACTGTACAGGTTCACGGCCTGACCCGCCTGGCCCGCTGCGGACAGTAGTTCCACGGACGCGAGTTCCGAGACAAAGAAGAAATAGAGCGCGTCGTGGACAGCTCCGAGACGAACGAGAGAATAAGAGCGCCCAAAAGGGGAAGGACTACTGCCATCCCCGAGAGGGAATGCTCTTATATACATGCATTTGGATATATCAAAGAGCGGTAGCGGTTTTACGCGACATCGTCGTACGGAGAAAATTATAAGAACATTATTAGTAAACGTCAAAGGAAGACGCTGCGATTAGCTTCCGGGGGTAGCGGGGTAGAAGAAGCCTGAGGGTGGCGGGAGATTGAAGGGAATAGAACATTTTGAGGATGGAAAATGCTGTAATTTGCTTTGCGTCAGTAGCTGAGGGAGGCGGTGGGGGAGAGACGAAGGGGGGGAAGGGCACGAGGGGCGAGGGACGGTGAGACTGCGGTGAGGGATTGAAGGCAAGACTGCTGGCAATTCGGTGCGTGGCTGACGGGCGCTCCGGCGCACTGATCCGATCCGATCCGAGCGTGGATTCAGGGCGTACTGTACCTTACAGCATACTTCGATATGATGTTCCGTTGCGCTGGTGCAAAAGGCCCTGTGCAGTTGTCCGGTTCTTGAAGTACTATCGCTTCCAGCGGTATACAAAATGGAAGAGTAATACAAAATGCATTTTTACAACACATCTACCAACGCATATCATATTTAAAGGGGCCTAGAAAAGATTTTGGGAAAAATTTGCGGCTGATGTGATTCTGCATAATGATCTTTGAAGAGGACACAACAAATTTAGGGATAATACGGAGCTACTGCCCTCAAAAAAATTCCAAAAACTTCCGGATTTTTTAACAATGTCATTACGATAGACTAGAATGGAAATGGCCATTTTATACAGTGTTTCTGAATCATTTTGGAGGCATATTTTGGAGAGCTATGCAGACACGATGATTGACTGTGACAATTGTGGACATAAGTTTAAACTCCACTATTTCAAATACAACATGACTTCGCTTATTGATTGTACCGGATGATGGTCCGGTGTGGCGCCAAAGTGGAGATCCAAATGGCATCGTGACCAGGCGTGACAAAATTTTTGCATTTCCTTGTATTTGGGGTGGTCCTGCTTGGCTTTGCTCCGATTGCACCATTGAAGAGGAAAACATCAGGGCAATACCATGAACCTGTAGAATAGATGTTATTTAATGCCTAGCTCTGACTGGTTGGAGAAACATCCAGCTGATGTGGAGTTATTCAAAGATTGTGAAAATTTTTGTATTAGCCTGTGAGTGTTAGTATATATAATCATCTTCAAACTCTTCATTGCCCTCCCACTACCGCCAGTCCTAGTCAAACACACCAAACTATTCAATAAGCTGCCATCTGGTGCATGTTGCTGTAAGGATTGTCCTTACCTTGTGCTCGGATCATGCCGGACTGTGCCTCCCGGAAGCGCCTTGTCGCAACCTGAAAACCAACACTCTCCCCCTCTTCTTCCTCCATCACCCACTCCTCGCCTCGTCTATTCCTCTCCTCTTCGACTGCATTGTGTTTCTCTTTGTCTGGCTGCTTCATCCTTCGTCTCCTCTGTCCAGCCTCACCGCGGAGGTTCACTCCGGTCTCTCGACTCTGGTCTGGTCACCTCAACACCCATCCACGCGAGCTGTGCAACGACCACGGCCGTGCGACTCACCCCGCTCATGTCGCAGCGCCCAGCCCAGCAGACTTCATCACCCTTTCCTTTCATCAGTCAGCTTTTCCTTTCACCATCCTTTCCCTTTCATCGCCTCGTTCCCTTCGTGTTGTCTTTCAAGTTTCACCCAACTGCCGTTCCTCACAACGTTGGCCTTCGCCTCGCCCCTCTCGTGCCATCCCCTGCGTCGCTGGCTTCGCCCCAGCTGCCTCTGATGCCACTCGACCTTTGTTCAGGTGGAGCCGCGCAGACCACATCGCCCGACTTCATTGGCCCTGTGTCGTCGCCGGTCAAACTGATTGGAGTGCCAGTGTTGGATGTTGGTTCCGGTTCCTGCTTAGTTCATGTGCCCGCTGTCTCGTCATTCATCTCCCTTTGTTCCCTCCCCTCTGTTCACACTATGATCGCCCCTTCCGTTTTCAATTCCCTTTCATGCCACTCATCCTCTCCTATGATACACTCTGTGTCTGCCTTCGTACGATACATCTCAGATGGCCACTTTAGATACAGGACTAGATGTATATAAACTCACCACTTTTGACTGCTGCCAATGTAGACCTGTTGGGCGCGCTCGTGTCACCCTGTTCTCCTCCTCTCGTGTGCCCCTCCTCCTAAGCTTATACGAAACACGTCCGTATCTCTCCCTTCTCATCTAAGACCTCTTTCCCTCGCCAAATCCCTCCTTATTTGGAACTGTCCTCACGCCTTTCTAGTGCGGCTTCCTCTTCTCTTACTCCTTGGTTCTTTCCTGGTCTACTTTGCTTCCCGTGGTCGAACGCAACGTGCGCGTTAGCCGTTCATCTGGAGCCCACCATGAGGGAAGCAATACAAGACCTTTTCTGTTCCTCTGCCGCAGCTGTGATCCTCACTAGCTGCTTCATCGTCACATCTACACCTTCCCCATTCTTTGTATGAGCAAGAGGAAGCAACCTCTCCACGCCGCAAAGTCTTCAAAATCAGGCCCACCCCCTAGCTCTCTTGCCACCCCAATTCCACCATCTTCTCGCCCCAGTTCCTCGCGTCTCCTGATACCCTCTCCGTCCAGCCTCTCGTCCTCCCTTATCGCAACCAGCTCCGAACTTCCAGGCAGCTTCCCAGACTCCCAGCTATCAACCCCAGCACGAGCCTCGTCTCCCAGTCTCGACTACAGCCTCATTTCTCACCAATCTCGTCCTACGTCTCCAGCTCCTCAGTTACAGTTACAGTATCCCGCGCCCAGCACCAAATGACAACCATCCGTCCCAAACAACAGTCCGATAACTCGTACTCCCACCGCCTCACCAGCACTACCCGATACCGCTCCGCTTCAGCTTCCCTCGACTGTTGTACCTTCGCCCGCCGTCCAGCCGCCTAGCTCGCTCATCCCTCAGTCTCTTGCCTCGTCTTCTCAGCCCCCTATTGTGTCCCCGACTCCCGTCGCACCTGCACCTCAGCCTTCCACCTCTTCTCAGACTTCCGCCTCGGTCCCATTTATGTCATCTCCCGCAATTCCTATCGCCCCAGCCACCTCTCAACCACCCTCGTCAGCTCCTCCTCCAGTCCCCTCTTCTACTCGTCCACCTCCAATCTTGTCAGCACCTCAGCTTGTCACAGCCCCCACCACTCTCACATCTATGTCGTCCAACCCTTCTGGTCCCGCTGGTATGCCCGGAGCCTGCGACTCTCGGGCCCCCTTCTTCTCGGGACAAGCTAGCGACTCCCTCTCCAAGTTTCTGCACGCATACGAGAGCCTAGCCGATAGCCACGGCCTTACAGACGCGCAGAAAGTTGAGTACATACTCAATTATATCCCCTCGGCTTTACACGACTTCTGGGATTCTATGAATGGCTTCGCTGCAGGCGACTGGACTACGTTCCGCGCCACCCTCATGCGCTTCTACCCCGACACCTTAGCTGTGGTTCGGTATACCAAGGAGGCACTCCAGGAATTCGTCGACCTTTCTTGCCAATCGAGAATGCGCAATGAGGACGACGTCTTAGCCTACCACAGACACTTCATGCATATTTACCAACAGCTGCAGAAGTCCGAGCCGATCCACGACTCTGAACGCGACTCCGAGTTCTTCAAAGGCTTCCACCCCGACGACCGCAAGATCTTGGCTAATAGGATCTACTCTATGAAGCCACATCACCCGCCGCACAAAGCATACAAATTCGACGATGTCCTACTGGTTGCTCAACAATACTTTGCCAATGCACAATTCCACTGACCGCAACAACGACGCCCGCACCAGACGGACCACCTAGACCCGCCCCCTGCTTCAGAGCAATGGTTAGGCTCGGAGGCTTGCAACCCACGTCACGACAGCTCCCAAGACTACGACATCCCACACGATTACGACCGCGATCTTGCCGCGGTTTGTGAACGAGTCTGGGACGGGCGTCGTACCCAGACTTCCTCAGCTAACCAGCGCGAATATGAAACAAAAACAGTCCGATTTGCGGACCCCAAACCCGCCCAGCCCAACGATGACAAGGACATGGACGAGTTAGTCCAGGAAATGCACGGATTATCGGTGCGTGACCCGGAATACGCGATCCTGTACTCACATTGCGTGAGCCGCTTCCCCGAAGCTGCTCAACATATCCCAGTGCCCTCCTGGCCCCAGGGCACTGCCGCCTTTGCATACCAGAGCCCCACGGGTCAGTCTTGGCCACAACCCGACACCACCTTACGCAAGCCCTGGCCTCAGGCCACCCCTGCCACCCCTTCCATCATCGACCCTGATATCTTTTTCGCAAACAAACCTAAGCCGCGACAGTGCGCATTCTGCACTCTGCCTGGGCACATCCTTCGCAGATGCCCTGCAGCAGAAGAATACTGCCGCACGAACCGCGCAGTTATAATCGACGACCGCATCCACCTTCCAACAGGTCAGCCGGTCCCGAACGACGGCAGCGGGCGAGGCCTCAAACATGCCATTGACGCCTGGCTCGCCGCCAACAACCCCACGCGAAACTCACCTCCCGGAGCCTCTGCTCCAACAACCATAGCTACGTTTCAACACGATCCCCCTCCTCACCTTTCACTCAGCTTCAAAGCCGTCAGTCGAGATGTTCCCTCAGCATTCATCACCGAGATCGTGGATACTGAAGACCCCCACGACAACGCCTCTGCCTCCGACGACGACGATGACGACGACGACGAAGATGACGAAGATCTCGATACCGAACTCTACAACATGTTCGAAGTGTTCGCCAATGAAAGGAAAAGGCGTGGCCCCAAAGCCAATGCCCCCACCTCTGCCACACCTGCCCCTGTCCCCGCGACTGCAACACTTGCAGTTCCTCCTCCGACTCCCCCAACGCCCGCTCCCACCTCTCCTCTTCCACCCTCCGCCCACACGCCACAGTATCGGTATCAGTCCAACGCGGAAGACCAGGAGTTAACCAAACAACTTTTTAGCTGGCTTATGGAGGGTAAGCTCGCACAAACTACCCCCGCTCACGTACTCGCCACCAGTGCCCCCATCCGCAAAGACCTGGCGGAGCGCCTCCGCTCCCACCGCGTGGAGGTCGGTGCATTCACTACCACCCGCGAACCCCCTCGCATCACTCCCGTCGAGCTCACCTCCTGGCCGGAACCGGACTACTCTCTCCCGCTTCGGGAGATCGACGTTCTGGTCGGCGAGTCTGTCACGACATCCGGAATCCTCGACTCTGGTTCACAAATCATCATGATCCGTAAGGATCTCGCAACTGAGGTCGGTGCACGCATCAACCTGAGCATCCGGCTCGAAATGGAGGGCGCAAACTCAGCAACAAACTGGACCCTGGGATGCGCTGAACATCTAACCTTACAGGTTGGTGATGTGCCTTTCAAAGTGCACGCGCACATAGTCGAGCACGCGCCCTTTCGGCTGCTGCTCGGCAGGCCCTTTCAAAAGCTCCTTTGGAGCAACCTCAAAGACCAACCCTCCGGCGCCGTCGACATTATCCTTCGGGACCCGCGCGATTGATCCCGCCGCGTGACTATCCCCTCCCGAGAACGTCACACCCAAGTTGGCTGCATGCATATCCTCTCGAATCACTGTATTTCCCCCCCTTCCATGCCTCCTCACACCTCCAGTCTCCCGTACTTCCGGCTGGCTACCATGACCCTCACCTACAAGAAGGTCGCACAGAAAGTTCGCCCGGTACCCACCTCCTTGCCGGAGGAGTTTCGCATTGTGTGCCACCGTCCAGAGGACCCACTCCTCACTCTTCCGCCGCTCCCCACGCATCCTCCTCCCTTCTTGCCTGGCACACAACTCACCAATGAGCGACTGGAGGCGCTCGAGCTTAATAAGTATGGTTTTCTATGGCCAGCTGAGCTCACCCTTGTGCAGCACGTCCTTAAAACCAATGAACGCGCTCTGGCATGGACCGATGAGGAGCATGGTCGCTTCCATGACGACTACTTCGCACCGGTCAAGATCCCCACCATCGAGCACATACCATGGACCCACAAGAGCCTTCCCATACCTACCGGCATCCTTGACGAAGTCATCACACTCCTCAAGCGCAAGATCGCCGCGGGCGTGTACGAGCCATCCGACGCCTCGTACTGCTCGCGCTGGTTCTGTGTCAAAAAGAAGAACGGATCCCTGCACCTCGTTCACGACCTCCAACCTCTCAACGCCGTCACCATCCGCAATGCCGGCGTGCCCCCCTTTGTCGACCAGCTGGTGGAAAGCATGGCCTCCCGCGCCTGCTATTCCATCCTGGACCTTTTCGTAGGATATGACC
Source organism: Russula aff. compacta (assembly GCA_003313875.1). Lineage (NCBI taxonomy): Eukaryota > Fungi > Basidiomycota > Agaricomycetes > Russulales > Russulaceae > Russula > Russula aff. compacta. Next base: position 8,144 of record QLOT01000316.1, read on the forward strand.
ACTGCGCGCTCGATGTTTCATCGTGCGATCTCACCAGCTTCCAGACCCCTCTCGGTGCGCTTCAGTGCACTGTTCTTCCTCAGGGTTCCACTAATGCAGTCGCCATCTTTCATGGCGACGTCTCCTTCATCCTCGAGCTGGAGATTCCAGACATTGTGCGGCCCTTCATTGATGACACCGCCATCCGCAGCCCCGCCTCACGCTACGAAACCCCAGGCGGGGGATTCGAAACCATACCCACGAATGCAGGCATATGCCACTTCGTGTGGGAGCACCTATGCGACGTCCATTGCATCCTCCATCGCCTTGGGCACGCAGGAGCCACCATCTCCGCGCCCAAGATCTCCATCGCCACACCCGAGCTCGCCATCCTTGGGCACAAGTGCACGTACCACGGCCGCGTCCCACAAGAATCCAAAGCCGACAAGATCGCCTCTTGGCCCCCATGCAAGAACCTCACCGACGTCCGCGCTTTCCTCGGTCTCACTGGGTATATGCGCATCTGGATCAAAGACTACGCAACGATCGCGCGCCCACTAGTCGATCTCACCCGCAAGGACGTCAAATTTCACTGGGAAGAACAACATGATGAAGCCATGGACCAACTCAAAGCTGCCATCGTCAACTCTCCTTCGCTCATCCCAATCGACTATGCCTCCCATCGCCCCGTCTTCCTCGCAGTCGACTCATCATGGCGCGCCGTCGGCTGGGTCCTCTTGCAAGAATGTGAGGATTGCCAGCAAAGGCCCTCACGCTTCGGCTCCATTGCATGGAACGAGCGCGAGTCAAACTACTCTCAGCCGAAGATTGAACTCTACAGACTCTTCCGAGCCTTGCGTGCGCTTCGCATCCACATAGTCGGCGTTACTAACTTAATCGTCGAGATGGACGCACTATACGTGCGAGGAATGCTTCGCAACCCCAACATGCAGCCGAACGCGGCCATAAACCACTGGATCGCTGCTATTTCGCTCTTCAACTTCAAGCTTGTACACGTCCCCGTGGACCAGCACACCGCCCCGGATGGTCTCTTGCGCTGCAAGCCCGCCTCAGGCGAAATCGATGCCAATGAAGACCTGGAGGAGTGGATCGATGACATCCTCTCCCTCGGCTTCTGGACCAACACTCATCCACGCCCCTTGCACCCGCCAGTGCAAGTTTTTCAAGTCCTGGCAGGAGGTGTAGCCACCTCGATGCCTCCCTCACCCACTCCTCCTAACGCGCCCAACATCCGCAACCTTGAATTAGAGCGCCTCCGTGCGTTCCTGGCAGACCCGACTCGCCACCACCTCCCCCTCAACGAGCGCGAACAACTCATCAAGCGCGCACGACCCTTTTTTGTCAGTAACGAGCGACTCTGGCGACGCCATCCTCAAGGAAGACATCAACTCGTCTTACTCCTTCCGCAACGCGAGCAAATCCTGCGCGAAGCCCATGATGGCCTCGGTCATAAAGGATTCTATTCGACGCTACATACCATCTTGGACAGGTTCTGGTGGCCCACTCTTGCGACTGACATTAAGCAGTACATCACCTCTTGTCACGAGTGCCAGCTGCGCCAAACCACCAAGATCCAGATCCCGCCCACCGTCGCCGCTCCCGCACCGCTCTTTCGCAAAGCATACATCGATACTATGCTCATGCCACCCACAGCCGGCTTTTGTTACATAGTCCAGGCTCGCTGTTCTCTCACCGCCTGGCCGGAATGGCGCGCCCTCCGCGCCGAAACCGCCCGTACACTCGCTTCCTTCATCTTCGAGGAGATCCTATGCCGTTGGGGCGCCGTTGAAGAAATCATGACAGACAACGGCGCCGCTTTCGTTGCTGCTCTAGACATCCTCGCTGACCGATTCGGCATTAGGCACATCCGAATTTCAGCATACAACTCGCGCGCCAACGGCATCGTCGAGCGCCAGCATCGCACGATCCGTGAGTCAATCGTTAAAGCCTGCAAGGGTAACATCTCGTGTTGGCCCGCTGTCGCCCTGCACGCCTTCTGGGCCGACCGCGCAACGACTCGCAAGGCCACCGGCCATACCCCTTATTTCATGGCCCACGGCGTCGAGCCGCTCTTGCCTTTCGATATCACCCTCGCCACCTTTCTCGTCCCCGACCTCTCCAAGCCGCTCTCCACGACCGATCTCATCGCTATACGCACGCGCCAACTCCAAAAGCGCGAGGACGACTTAGCCGCTATCCACACCAATATCCTTCGCAGTCGCTTCGCTTCCGTTCGCCAGTTCAAACGGACCTTCGAAAAGTCAATCAAGGACTACGACTTCAAGCCCGGCGCACTCGTCCTCGTGCGCAACTCGAGCATTGAGACTGATCTGGGCCGCAAGTCCAAGCCTCGTTACTTCGGCCCAATGGTAGTCGTACGAAGGACTTCTAGTGGTTCATATCGGCTTGCGGAGTTGGATGGTACAGTATCGAGCCTCCGATTTGCTGCTTTCCGCCTCATTCCCTACCATGCATGCTCGCGTTCCTCGATTCCCGTCACGCGCCTTATTGATCAAGCAGATCTCACCAAGATCTATCTCGATGAGGACGTCGATCAGACATCCGATCGCGAATCTGAGCCTCACGGCAATGATGATTGACTCCCACACGTAAAAAGGCACGTTAACTCCTCGTTTTTCAGGCGTTTGACCGGGGACGGTCAAAATTTTACACCCCCCGGCTGGTGTAAGGATTGTCCTTACCTTGCGCTCGGATCGCGCCAGACCGTGCCTCCCGGAAGCGCCTTGTTGTGACCTGAAAACCAACACTCTCCCCCTCTTCTTCCTCCATCACCCACTCCTCGCCTCGTCTATTCCTCTCCTCTTCGACTGCATTGCATGTTTCTTTGTCTGGCTGCTTCATCCTTCGTCTCCTCTGTCCGGCCTCACCACGGAGGTTCGCTCCGGTCTCTCGACTCTGGTCTGGTCACCTCAACACCCATCCATGCGAGCTGTGCAACGACCACGGCCGTGCGACTCGCCCCGCTCATGTCGCAGTGCCCAGCCCAGCAGACTTCATCACCCTTTCCTTTCATCAGTCAGCTTTTCCTTTCACCATCCTTTCCCTTTCATCGCCTCGTTCCCTTCGTGTCGTCTTTCAAGTTTCGCCCAACTGCCGTTCCTCGCAATGTTGGCCTTCACCTCGCCCCTCTCATGCTGTCCCCCACGTCGCTGGCTTCACCCCAGCCGCCTCCGATGCCACTCGACCTTTTTTCAGGTGGAGCTGCGCAGACCACGTCGCCTGACTTCATCGGCCCCGTGTCATCGCCAGTCAAACCGATTGGAGTGCCAGTGTTGGATGTTGGTTCCAGTTCCTGCTTAGTTCGTGCGCCCGCTGTCTCGTCGTTCATCTCCCTTTGTTCCCTCCCCTCTGTTCACACTATGATCGCCCCTTCCGTTTTCAATTCCCTTTCATGCCACTCATCCTCTCCTACGATACACACTGTGTCTGCCTTCGTACGATACGTCTCGGACGGCCACTTTAGATACAGGACTGGATGTATATAAACTCACCACTTTTGACTGCTGCCAATGTAGACCTGTTGGGCGCACTTGTGTCGCCCTGTTCTCCTCCTCTCGTGTGCCCCTCCTCCTAAGCTTATACGGAACGTGTCCGTATCTCTCCCTTCTCATCTAAGACCTCTTTCCCTCACCAAATCCCTCCTTATTTGGAACTGTCCTCACGCCTTTCTAGTGTGGCTTCCTCTTCTCTTACTCCTTGGTTCTTTCCTGGTCTACTTTGCTTCCCGTGGCCGAACACAATGTGCGCGTTAGCCGTTCATTGCCGCTGATGGTCCAGGATGCCTAATGCGTGAATGATGAGTAGCTCTACACTAGAGTGTCATTGCTTCGCAGACTCATGCAGGGTTCTGCAGGGCCATGATCCACCTTGATCATCTGCCAGACACCTGCGTAACACTTTCTTCACGCTCACTGAGGTAATGAGTAACATGATGTTTCCCATGCTACTTCTGTTGAACATGGCCTAGGCCCCCAGATTAGGTTGGGTGCTCCCTTGCCCACATTTGGACTATAAAAAGAAACAGATAATCCAGGTTTTGAGACTGGTCAAGATCTGCCAGCGGGCCCACTGGCATGATCAGAGATGTGCTTGGATCCATTAATTGGCATGCTGATTGCCTACTACTGCCTTTTGCATGTCACTTTTGTTGCGGCGCTTAGATGAACAACAAAGTATCCGAAGCTCCATGGCCATGCATAGTGAATTGAATCATGTAGTGGGGTAAGCAGGTGGCCTAGGAGGGGATGGTGAGGGTCCACACGACAACTAACATCTCATAAAGTCCAAGATAACTTTGCAGTATATCACTTGCGCACAGCATGATGGACCAAACCTGCTACAATGCAACTGGCCTGGAGTGGTGCTGTGCACCACGCTCCTGTAAGTTCTGGAACCGGCCATATGTGGAAGTTGACGAGTCATTGTGGAGCGGTGAGTCACTGTGGAGCTATGCTATTATTGTATGATACAAGAGTCAGTGTGGAGTGTTCTATTACTATACCGGATCATGACTCACTGTGGAGTAGTTATTCTTAGGATACCTAGTCATAGTGGAGTAGTGTGCTGGCATAGTTATTCTTAGTACTTGTTTTGTAGTATAAGTAGGGCTCCTTGATGTCCCTAAGATGGCAAGTTGAGTCTCCTGTCTCAATTCATATCGTTCCCCTTCCCCTTTCCCCTCTACCTCAAAGGAGTGGCTACTGCATTGAAGTGCAGCAAGTGGTAACTCCTACTCTATCAGTCATCTAAGTCGCTGTGAGACTTAGCTCATCCACTTGAAGAACTACTAGGCAACTATCAACTTGGTCTATTGTTGTGGCCAAACCCTTGGCGGTGACATTAGACTCAACTTTGTTCAAAACGGCTAGCAGCAGCCAGAAGAAAGCCTACAGAGCAACTATCCTTGCATCAGAAGAAGTGTGTATAACAAGACCTAATACCCTCATAGCAGTCCTAGGTACCACCCATCCGAAGAATAGAAGAGGACACACTATCGCACTAGTGTGCAAAGACAGCAACAAGAAGGTTGAATCAAGCCTCAGACAAGTGTGCCTGTATCAAGGACGGTGGACAGCAGTCCAGTGGGATTCATTGAACCAGTGGTACGAAACCACAGAACAACTCAACACATTGCACAAGTACAACTCTACCAGCCAAGAAGGCAACAGCGATATTTCCAACCAAGGCTCTGAAGACGAAGATGAACCAGAGGAACCGGAGCAGGAAATCGACACTCAGATCAGACAAGCACCCATCAACCCAGAAGTCAAGAACAGCCCCTTAACACCAATATTCCACATGCTGTCCCCAATAACCAAAGAACCAACAATGACGACCCAGACCCAGACAACAGCAGCATTCACATCTTTGACCCCAATCTCAGTCCATGTCCCATCCTCATTCAGAGGATCAGGAGGACAAGGCGCAGATAGAGCGCAATGCATCACTGAAAGACTCCAGCAGGCCCTCAGATGTACAGGACCCCCTGGAGGAGGTGGTTCTGGCCCAGGAGGCCCTGGTGGACCACCGGGAGGAGGACAGCCAGCCAGCGGTCCTCCAGCGGCAGGACAACAACCAATACCAGTCGCAGCTGAGGTCAAGGCTATGGGAGGATTGCCCCAAATATTCTATGGAAATCGCTCCAAGGCAGACGACTTCATTGAAGAAGTCAAGGGATATCTATGCCTCAACTCCGATGTGGCTGGATACAATTCCCCTTACAAGAAAGTCGCATTCACCCTGACTCTCATCAAAGGCGAAGAACCAGCCCAATGGGTTAGAGACATGGGAGCCTGGCTCGATGCACTCGACCCAGTGGTGGATAACATCGAGGCACTATGGGATCAATTCCTAGTGGAATTTAGAGAGCAATTCCAGGACACCCAAGCCCCTCAACGCACCAGGATCAAGCTCAAAAATTGCAAAATGAGGAACAATGACTACAGTGCCTATGTAGCCGAATTCGAAGGGCTGGCCCAAAAAGCTGACTACACCCAAGGCAATCAAGAAACATTCAATATGTTCCTCAAGGGATTACCAGAATCAATCCTAAGGGACACCCTCAAACCCCCTTTCCCCATCAACTATCAATCCCTCAAAGAATGAGTCAAGCACCTAGCGCAAGGAAAGTCCCTGATCGAAGGAATACTGAAGCAACAGGGATATCAAGGAGGAGGCAACACCTATCAGCAACTCAATAATCCTATCCGACGACCCTTCTTCACCAGACCTGGAAACTACCAAGGAGGACAAGCAAGCCAACCAGTCTACAACTCGTCCACCACACCCCCATCCATGAACAACGTCCCTGTCCCAATGGACATAGGAAGAGGCTGTGCCCCTACTAATTGGCGCAATAGAAGTCAAGGCAATTGGAGACAAAGGCCACAAACGAATAACCGGAACTTCCAAGGCCGAGTAGCCCAGGGAACAGGAAATAATGCCTGTTTCACCTGTGGCAAGATAGGACACTTCGCGCGTAACTGCCCACAAAGAGATACCACCAAGAAACGGGTCAACTACATGGACTTTGACCCAGAAGAAGAAGAGGACCTGCCAGGCCCAGCAATGAATGACACTGTAGCCACAGTGCATGCACACCTGGAGAAGATGTCAATGGCGGAGAAAGAATGCCTTGCCCATGAGATGGGCATAGCTGAGGATTTTCCCACTGCCTGATCAGAGCGGCACTGATTAGGCGAAGCAACAGTGACAATGTGTATATATCTGCTCGGAAATTGATGACTGTTCAATTCTATGCACACTCGATCACAAAAAGAGCCAACAGAATAGCCCTCATTGACTCTGGGGCTACAGAAAACTTCATGAACCTGCAATATGTGAAATGGCTTCAACTACCCATCCAGCAACTGGAAAAACCTAGACCACTCTACAATGTCGACGGGACAGAAAACAAGAGTGGCAGTCTTAAGTATTACACAGACCTGGAAATCCAGATGGGAACCCAACACACCAAACATCGATTCTTCCTATTGGACCTAGGGGAACACAAGGTGATACTAGGCCACCCCTGGTTTGCTGCTACCCAACCAAAAATTGACTGGAAACAAGGATGGATCGACACCACCCAACTGCCAATCGTCCTAAGGACCCCTAATGCGCACAAAGCCTGATTCGTCCCCAGAACAAAGAACATCCCTCGACCACTCTCCAGGGATCAATACTTCATTGGAAAGGTCACACTTAACACCCCAGAAACCACTGACGTCCCAAAAGTCCCAGAAGAATACCAGAGACATGCCAAGGTATTCAGTGAACAAGAATCACAATGACTCCCACAGTACACAATATGGGACCATGCCATCGAACTCCTACCCGGTGCACCTTCCACACTACCAGGACGACTCTACCCCCTCACCCAAGAAGAGAAACTGGAAGCTCACAAGTTTGTACAGGAGCACCTGTCCAGAGGCACTATCTGGAACTCCAAATCCCCTTATGCAGCCAGCTTCTTCTTTGTAAAGAAAAAGGATGGCAAGCTGCAACCAGTACAAGACTACCAAACTATCAACAAATGGACTAAATGGAACCGAAATGTCTCTCCCCTCATTCCCCAGGTAATCGACAGACTTAGTAGATGCACACTCTTCACTAAGTTTGATGTCCAATGGGGGTACAACAATGTCCGTATCAAGAAGGGCAATGAACGGAAAGCCGCCTTCCTCACCCCAGAAGGACTGTTCGAACCAACGGTTATGTTCTTTGGCCTCACCAACTCCCCTGCTACCTTCCAAATGATGATGAATACCATCTTCCACAGTGAGGTGGACCAAGGATGGTTCTCCGTCTATATGGATGACTTGGCCATCCACACGGCCCGATACCCCCATGAAATGGAGGCCCAGCATATCCAACGACACCGGAACTATGTACATGGCATACTCGACAGACTGGAACAAAATGACCTCTACCTCAAACTGGAGAAATGCGAGTTCAAGCAAAAGGAAATTGAATACCTTGGAGTCATCGTGGGCAACAACCAATTAAAGATGCACCCAAAAAAGCTCCAAGGCGTCGCCAATTGGACTCCCCCAAGGACCCCTACCGATGTGCGCAAATTCTTGGGCTTCACCGGCTATTATCGCTACTTCATCCCCAACTACTCTGGTATTGCTCGACCCCTCCTGGACTTGACTAAGAAGGCTACTGTCTGGCACTGGACCCCTGCCCACCAATGCGCTTTCGAGGAACTCAAAACTCACATGTGTAGTAGCCCAGTCCTCAATCAACCTGACTTCGATAAATGCTTTGTGCTCCAGGTCGATGCCTCTGCTTACAGCATGGGCGCTGTACTTTCGCAGGAGGGAGAGCACACCACCCCTACACTAGCTAAACATCACAAACCGGTCCTCCACCCCATTGCCTACTACTCAGCCACCTTCACACCCACTGAATGAAACTATGACATCTATGAGCGGGAATTACTGGCAGTAATAAAGGCTCTAGCTCACTGGCGACATTACCTGGGATGGACCAAGATGCCCTTCATCATCCGCACTGACCATGCCAACCTGCAATATTGGAAGTCCCCAAGAAACCTAAACTGACGAACAGCCAGATGGCATGCAGACCTACAAGAATATGACTATGAGCTGGAATACATACCTGGGAGGACTAACACCACTGCTGATGCACTATCCCGACCCCCAGGAGTGGACCAAGGAGTGGAAGACAATAAAGATATTGTCCTGATACCCCCGCACCGAATACGAGTCGCCACCACTGCCCAAGGACAAACCATCGTACCAAACGTCAAAGAGGTCAAAAGAGCAATTGTTAGCAAGGCACACAACACACCTACAGTGGGACACCCTGGAAGAGACGAAACACTGCGAAAGGTGCAACAGACCCACTGGTGGCCAGGAATGAAGACATGGATCGCAGACTATATCAAAGGATGCGCAATATGCCAACAAACGAAGATAATCACCCACCGGAAGCACACCCCTTTATACCGCATTCCCACAATGGAACACACCCTACCATTCAGGATGGTGGCAATGGACCTGATCACCGGACTTCCCCCACACAGAGGAACCGACACCATTCTTACCATTGTAGACCATGGATGCTCAAGAGTGGCAGTGTTCTTACCATGCTCCACAACCATAACTGGACCAGGGATTGCTCAGCTGTACTTGGACAATATCTATCAATGGTTTGGACTTCCCACTAAGGTCATCAGTGACAGAGACCCTCAGTTCACATCCCACTTCGGCCGAGCACTCACAAAGAAGCTGGGAATTGCACAGAACCTATCCACCACCTTCCATCCCCAAATGGATGGGCTAACAGAGCGAAAGAACCAGTGGGTGGAGCAATACCTTTGAACAGTGACAGCAATGCACCCGGAAGATTGGACACAATGGATCACAATGGCCACAGCAGTACACAATAACTGGATCAACGCCACCACAGGGTTATCGCCCAATCAAATCCTGTTGGGATATGAACCTACCCTTGCTCCACAAAGCATCACTCCCTCAGATAATGAGACGGCGGAGAAAAGAGTGGAGGGAATGATGGAAGCAAGACAGGAAGCAGTACAGGCCATCAATAAGAGGGCTGGGACAGCCCCTCCATCCCAATTCCAACCAGGAGACCAGGTCTGGTTGGAAGCCACTCATCTTCAGCTTCCACACCAAAGCTCCAAATTAACCCCAAAGAGGTATGGCCCCTTTAAGATCCAGAAGGAAATATCCCCAGTGGCATACCAATTGGAGCTCCCCCTCGCCTGGCAGATCCATGACATATTCCACGCTTCCCTCCTATCGCCCTATTATGAAACAACAGCTCATGGACCGAACTATTCTCGACCACCCCCTGATCTCATAGGAGGGGAAGAGCAATATGAGGTGGAGCAGATAAGGAGTCATCGATGACGTGGCAGGAGTGGAGTGCTCCAATATCTCATCAAATGGAAGGGATACCCAGAAAGTGACAACACCTGGGAACCAGCTGACCAGGTGCACGCGTTGGATCTCATCCAGGAATACCACTGACATCGACCACTACAAAAGATAAAAGGACGACGTGCACACCTCCAAAGCCCCAGCAATCCAACCTGGAGTCTCAGTCAAAGCAATTCCTCAGATCCCTGCTCTGCTCTGCCCCCTACACCACCCACCAATTCCATGAGTTCAAACTGTGCTCCTGTGCCCACAAAGTGCTCTCTCGCCCCCTCACCCATCGCTGCAAGCCCCACTACGCCCACTCACATGCCCTCGAACACTGGTCCTTCTGTAAGGAACAATACTGCCAATACCACAACTAGGCTATGTCTACTGAGCTCCTCGATGGATCCTCCTCGTCGCTCCAGCTGTCTCCATCCCCCACTTGTGTCAACTCTCCTGCAACAGCCAACACCACACTCCCAGACCATCTCTCATCCTCTGAGGAGGAGTACCTGCCTGGTGACGGACTGATTCCCATCCCAGGACCCCTACACACCCTTGAGACCAGCAACCACTGGGAGGAACCACTATCCCCTGGCTCCATGCGAGCCATCATCGAAGCAAACCCCATGCTCACCACTGTCCATGTCACCGCCAAGGGTTTGGCTGCAACAATAGACCAAGTCGATAGTTGCCTAGTAGTTTTTCAAGGGGGGGGTTTGAGCTAAGTCTCACAGCGACTTAGTTAACTGATAGAGTAGGAGTTACCGCTTGCTGCACTACAATGCAGTAGCCACTCCTCTGAAGGAAAGGGGAAGAAAAGGGGAACGATGTGAATTGAGACAGGAGACTCAACTTGCCGTCTTAGGGATGTCAAGGAGTCCTACTTATACTACAGACAAGTACTAATAATAACTATGCCAGCGCATTACTCCACTATGACTAGGTATCCTAAGAATAACTACTCCACAATGAGTCATGATCCGGTACAGTAATAGAACACTCCACAATGACTCCCGTATCGTACAATAATAGCACAACTCCACAGTGACTCATCAGCTTCCTCATATGGCCAGTTCCAGAACTTACCGGAGCGCGGTGCACCGCACCACTCCAGGCCGGTTGCAGTCCAGCTCCGGGCCATGGTCCGAGGCCTCATTAACACTATTGTCATCAGGCAGCAATCCCACAATGCTCATGTCCGCACCCTCCAAACCCTCCACCAGCAGAAAGAAGAACTCCTCACCACCCAGCTCGATGATGCCATTGAGGCGCTCCACAAGGACGATTCCATCGCCCAGTGCCCCGAGGGATATATTGAGAACACAGGGCAGATCCCTACCTTCCACATCCCCTGCAAAGATGGCAGTAACCGCTTTGCCTGCTTCATCAAACAGCTTCCAGACGGGCGAGTTGCCGGACTCCATGCTCTCTCCATGGACCCCTCCACAGCCCACATCATTGACCTCTATGCCACTCCAAACTATTTCAGAGACAAGCTGCTGGAGCCCCTCCCCAGCTGGTTTAGGAGAAAGCTGTGGGGTACCCCCGAAGATTATGCGGTTCTGGAGCAAGCTATTGCCGATCTGGACGATTGGGAGGCCTCAGCAGAAGTGCGAAGGTACAGAAGACATGACGAAGAGACAGAACAACTCAAGGGCAAGATTTGTGCCCTTGAAGGCGAGCTCCAGGCAGCCCAGAGTGCCCGTGCACTCTGCAAAGAACGCCTTGTTGTGGCCCGCACTGCTGACAAGGTCAAACACCTGGAGGCATATTGACACACCCCACAGCTTGGGAGATGAGGTGGGAGGAGGTGCGTGGCACTGAACACTGGATCAGGATGTGGACATCCATACTAGTGGAGGAGTGATGCAACCAGCCTGGAGTGGTGCTGTGCACCACGCTCCTGTAAGTTCTGGAACCGGCCATATGTGGAAGTCGACGAGTCATTGTGGAGTGGTGAGTCACTGTGGAGCTATGCTATTATTGTACAATACAAGAGTCAGTGTGGAGTGTTCTATTACTATACCGGATCATGACTCACTGTGGAGTAGTTATTCTTAGGATACCTAGTCATAGTGGAGTAGTGCGCTGGCATAGTTATTCTTAGTACTTGTTTTGTAGTATAAGTAGGGCTCCTTGACGTCCCTAAGATGGCAAGTTGAGTCTCCTGTCTCAATTCATATCGTTCCCCTTCCCCTTTCCCTCTACCTCAAAGGAGTGGCTACTGCATTGAAGTGCAGCAAGCGGTAACTCCTACTCTATCAGTTGTCTAAGTCGCTGTGAGACTTAGCTCATCCACTTGAAGAACTACTAGGCAACTATCGACTTGGTCTATTGTTGCAGCCAAACCCTTGGCGGTGACATACTAGGAGTGCTCAAGAGCTGCGGCACTGCCAGTGACGGCCATGCCAAAATCATCCCTAGTTCTGCGCTCAGCTAGACTCGTCCCATAATCCCACTGTGTGACTGCCCACAGACCAATTGTTATGTTTTCCACACTGTTTTCTGAGCATGTATCTGCCTTTCATGGGAATGACAATGCAGCACAAGATGCCCCTGATCCTGATCCAAACATTGCAACCAAAGTACGCACCACAGGACCTTTCATGGAGACTGCGGCAGTGATACTATCACATTGCACCATCACATGAGTTGTAGCACAGCCTTGTGCTGCGAGTGTTGTAGTACCCATGATATGTAACAGAGGGGGGGGGAATCAGAGGGGATCAGAGAATGTGGGTGCGGCATGAGTGTGAGCATGAAAGGAAAGTGAGAGACACCCTGTGGACAGCAGGTCCATGGTCATAAGTGCTTAGATGGACAATATGGATGATACTGACAGCAATACTGATGGCGATTCTGATGAGACGATATGAGACAAGACAAGACAAGAGAGTAGAGAAAGTGGGGAGACAACAGTGGGATCCCATGTGGATCTTTCCTTCATGACTGTGTTCCTCCTATATCATTGAGGGAGGAGAAACTCTTAAATACAAAAAGTGGTCCTAAGTATTTGAAAGTGTCATCTCCAGGTATGCAAAGGTTGCTGTACGTAGAGAATGGAGAGGTAAAACTAACAAACAAAGGGCTAAATGGAGTATGCTGCTGGTGAGCATTCCAGCATGGCCGATCCAAGCCTATCCAACAGGTGCTCCAAAATACTCTGCGTTCCAAGCCTAGGTCCAAAGGGGACCTTACAGAGTTCATCCAGGTGGATGGATGGATAGGCCACTCCCTCTCAATCTAACTTACCCGACATCTTATATTCCCATGTTCTGATGATACCATACCTGAAGGATTTGAACTCAAACCTGTAGACCTATGCCTTTATGATCAAGGTCATTTGAGCAATATGAGCTGTGGAAGCTTTTGTGCTCAGACATGTTTACTGGTCTCTTGGCGCTCGCCTTTCCCAAGGTGGATTGGACAATTGATTCACATATGGGCACCCCCAACCCGAATACTGCCATCTATCCACCAGCTCGATCTTTGATCCTAGGCGGCTTTTCGGATTATTGTCCCATTGACTAAAGCACAGTCATAGTGTACCGTGAACATTCAAGCCAGTGGATGACATACAGAAGTAAGTTAGAAAAGATATTCAAGACATTGGGGGCAAGCAGCCCGTCGAGATAGTGGCACATACGAGTCCACAGTGAACCAAACTACAGCATACAAGGTCAAACGTTCCAGAGTCTAAAAAACCAAAACAACTTGCTGTGAATTCTCACCTATGCACTTAATGAGTCAGGGACAGATGTCACTGTGCTTGTGATAATTACCTCTACGAATGCTCCTTTGTTGCCAGACCATCGCGTGAGGTGACCACTACAACTCACCATCATCCGAGTCAATAGGTACCAAAAATCCTATGACCAGGGTAAGTTGAAACAGATTCAGTTGTGAGCCACCATCACCACGTACCTATAGGGTGACAACTCGCCATCTTTCACTGAGGACGTATCCCAGTGTCCCAGAGCTGAGCCCTGTTCCATGCCTGCCCCAATTTGTTCTCGAGCTGCGCACAAAATGACCAACCATCCGTCACGTGCACCCGCATGCAGAAACTACAGTCTACATGAGTTTCAAGAGCAGCCAAGTACTCGGAGCGTATGTTTGAAGGGTTTGTGATTGGCTGGGTGAACACTTTTCGTTTTAAGTCATCGATATTTCGTGAGAAGAGTTGAGACAACCAGCTCAGGAGATGATTTGGTTGTGGCGAGACTGAACCACCCGTACCCAGAACTTTGGGACAACCAACCCAAACACTCGAAGGCCCTTGAGCGTCAACTTCGAGGAATGACTCGAGGCACGTGACGAGGTTGTCTCTGCACCGCTTGCGGAATCGAGCAAGGTCGCGCAACGCCCAATCTTCGAACAATCGCAGCCCTTCTCCAAGTGTTTCAAAAGTCATGGAATAATCCAAGGTCAGAAGAGCCGTGCTTTCCATTTCCGGAATGAGCCCTTTCCTGCTTGCGATCCCGTATGCATTGAAAATGTTGCCACCGCTTGAGCACGAAGGAAAACTCCTGTGGGCACGGATAGAGGACTGAATCGAGACCATGTCGTATTTTTGACAAGCACCGAGCAAATATAGCACTTTGTCATAAGACTGTGGTATGACCGGATCGACGGGGTAAAGCATCGAGACAAGACTACGCAGCAACTCGGCATCTTCAGACAGCTGAACCACGGGAAGCCCATCGATCGTTTCTCCGTCAGAAGGCTGGGGAAGAGCCAGTAGATCTTTGAAGAATGGGGACGTCATGGCTAGTAGTGATTTATGGATACGAAAGTTAACAAGGTCGGACGATCGGACTATAAGATTCGCATCGGGCATACCCAGAGGTTCAGGTGGAACCTCGGGCGGAGTGGGGGTGGTATTGATTTGTGCTTGGGGGTCCTTTCAATCTTGTACAAGAGATAGAGCTGACTCTGCCTAGGGAGTGTTGACCTCATAGGCAATCTCATGAGATCAATCAACTCACCTTTTCAAAACTATCACGGACGGCAGAGCCCAGGGCTACCCAAAAGTTGTGTATGGCTTGGCTGGATATGGATGTACATGCGCATCCATGCCTTCTATCCCTACTCTTCCTCCTAAACACGTGCGTAATGTGGCGTGCTAGGGCACTGTTGAGTTCCGCTAGATCGAAGAGGTGAGGGGCTTCTGCTACGGACTCGATGTAGTCATCAAGCCAGCTCGGGATCGGGATGCTCGAGATATCGGTGCCAGAGGTGAATGCCGCACAGCCTAGTAGATCTGTCAGCATGCCAGGCACACGGGATTCCTTAAATTCTTTCAGGTCGGATGCAAGAATCCCCCAAACTCTTTCGTGATACTTCCAAAGTTCATAAAGTGAAGCACCTGAGATAGCGTCAAGCTTATCGTCTAAATCCTCAAGGGTCATCCAGTAGTTCAAGATAGCAATTTGTGTGGCCTTCAGCGCTTCTTGTCGAAGCCCATATTTTTGTGCAAGTGCATAAGTGTTGAACGAGGCCTCTGGACGAGCGGATAGTGGACTCTCTTGAGCGATTGTGTTCCGGATGTTGGTGAGCATCGAGCCCATATGATACTTTTGAGCCACAGAGAGGAGTTCCATTATCCTCTCAGTGGTGGTTGGTGTGATGGGGGTTACAGGGAAGACGAAAGTGAGAAGGCTATGAAGAATTGCTCCACTTTCTGGTAGCTGAATCACCGGGAGCGATGATGCTTCAAGATGGGCGACATCGGGGGGAACCAAGGTGCTTCGTATGAGCTCAGCAAGTACCGGAGAGCTATTGACGATGTAGCACTTTGGGACTCGGAAATGATGGGAGTCTTTAGAACGAAGAACGAAATCTGCGCCGGGGTAGTCGAATAGTAAGTTCGTGGGGGGTTCATCTGATGTGAGCATGTTGGAGGCTGGATAGGGAGGAGAAATAGATATGGTGTTGCGTGGTATAACTCCACCCCGGAAGGCCTGGGTGTATAGGGATTGTGGCACCCAAGACCAGCTAGGCGCCGGTGTCCCTTCATTTGCAGTCTCAACGAAATACTATGCCTCCCGTTGGATCTGAATTCTCCCGTAGAAGCTGAATTTCTTTTTTCTTATTTTTTGTCGATCTCCCTTGCCCCCGGAATGAACCGGTAATTTATTGTGCACATGTTCTCTATCTCTTGTTAAATTGTCAAAGGGATACAGTAAGGAAAAACTATTCCGAGAACATAGCTGGTATCAGCAATCACTGATTTTAGCGCAAATTCTTCAATATCTGGCCAAAATCATCTCCTGAGACCCCCAAAAAAATACCATAGACTGTGATACAGTGCTCAATCATAAATACTTCATTATACTATTTGTCCATTATAAAATTGTAGCATGCCGAAGGACCTTTGGGCAATGCATGACAAAGTGCAGTCAGCCTGAAGCTCCGTCTTGATGTGCTGACGTGATGCACCAATCGTGATTATGCAATGTGATCCTTGATGCACCACATGCCACCAAATGCAGAACAAGAAGCGCGTCTACAGAAGGGCTGTCACCAACTTGCTCGTGAGAAAAGGAATGGCCTCAAAATCAATATTAAGGCAAAAGCTCTAGAGCTTAAGGTCCCATATGCCACTCTTTATTCTCGCTTTTGTAATATTCATAAACCACGCAGTGAGGCTCATGCTCACCAGCAGTTTCTCTTGGACTCGCTTGAAAAGGTTCTCGTGCTCTGGATCAAGTACCTTGGTTCTACAGGCTTCCCACTTTGTAAGCGATCGATCAAGGCTCGTGCGCAACAACTCCACCCCAACAACAAGAAGCCAGGCAAGAACTGGATCCATGCATTCCTTGCACGCCATCCCGATATTGTTTTATCCTCATCAAGTGGTCTTGATCCTAAACGAGCTAAAGCCTTCAATTGGTTTGTTGTCAATCGCTTCTTTGACAAGCTGTCAAAGATCATCGAAGAAGCGGGTATTCCCCCAGAAAACATTTACAATATGGATGAGAAGGGATGTCAGAGGGGTGGTGGCAAAAAGAGTACATGGCGAAAGTATTTTTATTCTAAAACACAGCGATCCAAGTATAAATTGTGAAGTGCAAACCTTGAACTTATCACGATAATCGAAGCGATTTGTGCAGATGGCACATCTCTTAGACCTGGTTTTGTGTTTCCGGGGTCGTCATTTTGTCCAGAATGGTTTGAAAACCATCCTGACATTATGTGTGTATACTGTAATATTGATCCCACTTCATCTATGCTAATGCAGGGATTCTTAGTGTTGTGATGTCACCGAATGGATGGACTGACGATTTTATTGGATCTGAATGGTTCGAGAAGTCGTTTATCCCTCAGGCGACTATACGAAACACATCTACAAAGCCTATTCTACTCATTATGGATGGTCACCGCTCGCATGAGAGTCTCAAGATTATTGACCTGGCTATCAAACATAATATTATCATTCTGTGTCTTCCACCTCACACAACTCATAAGTTACAGCCACTTGATGTTGGCGTGTTTGGCCCATTTCAACGAGCATGGCTGGAGTGGTGCGATGCAATCGTTGAACTCACAAGCACCGAAATGCGGAAGGAAGACTTTGTTGATGAATACATGGACATCCGAAGGGACACTTTTAAACAAACAACAATTATCTCGGCCTTCAAACAAAGTGGAATATGGCCAATCAATCCAGCAGTTTTCAACGATGAGGACTTTGCACCCAGCCTCCCATTCTCGACGCAAGCTCAGGATTTCCCATCGCTGCCGCCACTCCCATTGTTGCCACCCCTTCCTTTGCCTCATGTCCATTGTGGCAGTGATCCAGATTCTAACTCGGATTCAGATTCGGATTCGGATTCGGATTCAGACACAGATATGGAACTCCCACATCCTCTGCCGGCCCCTCATCGCATCGCATCTCAACCCACTCAGCCGATTGCGATTGCCCTCCCAACCCCAACTCTGGCCCCTTTTATCGATTGTAATACACAACTTCCCCCCCCTCCCTGCGCCCCATCAGTTCATCCGATTGGCACCTCTCGACCTACTCTGCTGACTGCGCTCCCAACCCCAATCCCACCCCAGCAGTTTTATTATGACCCAGTGCTGTACGCTTGCATCTTGCAACTTGAGGAACAAGTTCAACAGGTCTCTGGGCATGCAAAAATGATGGAGGTAGAACTCCAGAATGAGAAAAGATGGAACAACCAGCGAGATGGAAGGGCAAGCAAACGACGAAAGTTAAATGTCAAGGCACGTGTTTTGACATCTGAGGAAGGGAAGCAATTGGCGGCTGAGAAGGAAGCTGAGCAGGCAGCAAAGGCTCAAAAGAAGAGGGACACTGACATTCGACGAAAGCAGCAGGCTGCCGAGAGGGAACAGGAACGACACAACCGCCCTGCTGATCAACCATTTATTGGTGCACTCAGTTCCAAAAGGAAGCCAGACCTGCAGGAAATTGCAGGAGCCCTGAAACTTTCTGAAGACGGCACAAGAGAAGGGTTGATCGTGCGTATCAACAAGTTTTTTGAGCAGAACCCAGAACTTCGTGAGGTACCACAGTTCTCAGGCCTGTTCAACTGCGTTTCAAAACGGCGAGCCCTGGCAGCCGAAAATCCGATACCCAACACCCCAAACATGCAGCATGTTCAAATTGATGCACGCCAGCCACTTTCAATGAACATTTTGAATGTTTGCGGCACCACACCAGGAGCGGGACCAAGTACCGGTACTTTCAATGGAAATCTGTTGCAATAACTTAATATTTTTCAGTCTAATAATGTGTCATTTCATTTCTTGGATACACTACATACATTATTCATAGTTATATTTCATGTTCATGAATGCAGCGAGTCTAGATGGGAAAGCGTCTGCATGATGCTAGGAAGCATGGGCCGGTGCATTCCAAGCGCAGGCACTGCTTTACGAAGTCAGTGCCGTCAGCTGACTCTGAAAATCCTTGTGACATTCCGTGACAAATGCCCCGAAATGCCTTCGGTGCTTCGTTATTGTTGTCCATCACACCGGAAGGCCAGAGTAGGGGTTGGAATATCATTTAATAGTAGTTTAGAGGACCCGTGAATTTTTTTGGAGCAAACAAGCATGATTTTGGCTGGATATTGATGAATTTGCGCTGCAATCAGTGATTGATGATACCGGCTACGTTCTCGGAATATTTTATCTTTACTGTATCCCTTTGACAATTTAACAAGAGATAGAGAACATGTGCACAATAAATTACCGGTTCATTCTGGGGGCAAGGGAGATCGACAAAAAATAAGAAAAAAGAAATTCAGCTTCTACGGGAGAATTCAGATCCAACAGGAGGCATACGGTAGTATGTTAGAAAGACGGGTGGCGTGCAGCACTATTTATTAAATATATGTACTTATCAGGAAGAAAAAGTATAGTTATATGACGCTAATCAAGCGAACTCGGGGCAAGGAATTTCTACTTCAGATTTGTAATCCCTTGCCATTTGTTGTGGGTACAGTAGATCTAATCTAATCAAACAGCCGGAGTTAACAAAAAGCGCGGAGAATCGTTGGGGACAAGTCGGGTGCATACTTGCATTACGGCGTTACCGTAACATACTACCGTGCTAACGGTGCTATAATACTTCCGTCAATCCTAAGACGGTCGTATCAGTACCCGTGCCGTACCGTCTGAGGTGAGGGTTATTGAACATACGAATCTGCCGTATACAGTGCCCTCAACTTACCGTATACATGACTATAGCCGTGATAAGGGCGGCGCGCAGCCCTTCTACTGCGCATTGTTGAGCACTCGCATACATTCCAAATGCCCGTCATCGTTTCGACAAAGACGGCCCAGGGAAGGTAGATTGGGGTGATTCGTTCTTCGTTCAACTTTCCCACTACAGATATGGGGACGCAGTCTTCATAATCGGGTTAGCAACAGTGGGCGCAGGGACCGCGCAGGGCTGCATCAGATATGTCATCGGGGGAGTTGCAATGCTCCATCCCGGCGGCAGCGAGGGGATGGGTTCGGACTTCGGAGGTCCTGTCCTAAGTATTCTTTCGAGGCGGCATCGAATATGTATAGAAAGGTAGAGAAAGATGCGATTGAATTGGAGGCCGTGGCAGTGGACATAGTAATGGCAATAGGAAGTTGTTGGCGCGAGCAAAGGTACTGTACAAGGTACAGTATTCTCAGACGCCCTACTATTGATGCCCTCTACTAGGATTTTACGTATATGGTTATGTACTGTAGGCTCGCTTGATTGCGGCTAGAACACAAGTCGCTCCTTCCCTTGATGTCGCCACTCTCGTTGTCTGCACGGTCATGGTGCTGCGCTCAGCCCCAAAACAACTCACAGACCATGCCGAAGAGCCTCGTCTGCCGGCGGAGACTTTACGGGGACATCTTGTGCACGGAGGTCGCATCCCAGTGTTCCTGCCTGTGTCTTCACGCGTGCTGTACAGATCCCGCACCAGCGTGGCTGCGAACATTTTGCCAGGATAGTGCCTTAGGACGATTTCCTCGTTTAAGCAGATATCAGACAAAATGGAAACGTTGTTCATAATGCAAATGAATCCCATTCACGACGCATGCGGGTCTTCTACCTCCCAGGTCTGCAGCACAGAACAGCGATTATAGACAGAATGTTTCAAATGCCCATCATCGTTTCGACCATGAAAATGGCCCAGGGAAGGTAGGTAGAGTGCGGTTTCGCCCAAGTTTCCCACCTCAGACTATTAGGAGTCGCTAGGGACCCATTCTTCGTGGTCGGATTGGGAGTATTGGACGTAGCACTGCATCGTGCAGCTGTGCAAATGTGCGTAATCATCTTCCTCGAAGTAGTCGCCTGAATCTCCCAGTCTCGCACTGGCCAAGTGTAGAGGACACGTGATACTGCTGCGGAAAATAACCCGTAACTCGGACTCGCGACAACGACAGCAAACGAGTTGAGCAACGGTTTCAGAAAAACTCATGCGCAGGT
>QLOT01000320.1:0-33051 GCA_003313875.1 Russula aff. compacta
ACCCGCCATTCTACTACTGGCTTTATTACATTATTAGCCGGCGGTATAGTGTTCTGGAACACACGCGCACAGAAAACTGTTGCGATGTCTTCCACTGAAGCAGAGTACATGTTGCTCTCAGACAGATGCAGACAACTCGTGTGGACTAACAGTCTACTTTATGAGCTTCACATTGATTTGTTGCCTATACCATTATGCGGTGACAATCAAGGGTCCATCTTTATGGCTCAAAACCCAGTAACTGAGAAGCACAGTAAACATATTGATGTGTGCTTCCATTACATCTGTGAAGTAATCACTTCCGGAAAGGTTGAGCTTTACTTCATTGATGGACAAGAGAACACTGTGGATATGTTCACAAAGAACTTAGGACATGTTAAGTTCCAGTACCATTGGAGTCACTTAGGGCTTGAGTTCTATAGCTCGCCTATAAGCGACGCTTAGATGCGCGATAACTCTGCGGCATTAAGTGAGGGGGAGTGTCGAAGTAGAGGCACTGTAGCACCCTAATCTAGTGCACAATAGAGCACATGACTCATAATTACGTATGACTCACTACTTACGACTAGGACAATAGTACTTATCAGATACTATTAGTAGCGGTACTATGTTACATGGTGACAGTCACGTCACTATCTCTTGTGTATATATACCCCCCCTAGATAGCAGCAATCCTCAGAGAGTTCTACTGCAGATCTCCTACGTAGCTAGTACCTAAGAGTCTATCACCACAGGTGAGCATAGCCATGATTGCTGCACAGTTCTACCTGCGCATCAGGAGATGTGCTGGTGTGGGACAGCTTGTGATTTGCTCGCAGCCTTGCTTAGGTGTTTGAGGGTGCGGCGATGTGGGCGACGGCGGAGTCTTGAAGAGGGAAAGTGCGAGGATTACAAAGGCGGTGAGTAGGAGATGGTGGTAGAAAAGTGGAAGAAAAGGGTGACGAGCCTATGTGGCCTATGCCTGATGATCACTGCAGCACAGCCGATCTGATCTGATCCGAGGGTAGCTCTGAGCGCTCCGACGCGCCTGATCTGCTGTGCTCTGAGCACTCTGGTGTGGCTGATCCGCTGAGTTTCATGCTTAGATCCGAAGGGAACCTTACACCAGTTTCAAAAACATCCAGCTGCGGCAGGTCATAAAAGAGACAAGGGCAGAGTCGACGATATGCGTCCACCTTACTGAGCTTATGGTGGAATTCTTGAATATGCCACTGGAGGTTATTGAAGTGGATATGGGCTAAGTTGATTTCTTCTGCCATTCTTCCTAACTTTTGGTGGGCTTGATGGAGGCGTAGGACTTCTGTGGTGAGTGTGACGTCCCGTTCTTCACGGATGGCCCAATCAATGAGTCATGTGAAAGGTTGGTCTGCATGAAATAGGAAGGCTTGTTTTCTGGACAATTCTGGATGGGGGTATGGGTCGGCGCGAGCATGGAGGGACTGGAGATACACTTGGCGATTGGTGCCATGTGTCCCTCGTATGATGGGGTATGTCTCTGAGTTTCCCCAGGCAAAATGGATAAAAGGAGCGTTAATAGAACCTTTTTCCACAGTGGTTCCATCAACAAGCGGGATGGCAAAGTCAATAGGATGTCCCATGGCTTCGTTATCAATCCAGCCGGGGGGTATGTCAGTGGCAGGGTAAGAAGGGACAGGGGAGCTAGGAAGTGGAATTAGGTTGGCGACGGCTGGCGGTTCCATGTTGATAGTGACTGATGCAGGTAGAGTTTCATATGTGGGGAGAGGGGAGACTGACGTGGCAGAATGTCGGTCGAGAGTGATAATGTCTGTAGGAAAAGGGGTTCCATCATGAGGGGGTACCATGAGAACAGGTTCAGGGCCAGCTAGAGCTTCAATGGCTAAGAGGGTCAGTCGCTGTGCGATTTCGGTTTGGCCATTGTTACTGGCTTGTTCCATGGCCGTACTGATAGTGCGGTTCAGTTGGAACTCTCTGTTTTCCTGCACCTGTCTTGCCATATCTTCCAGGGCATGGTGGGCCTGGATATGACGTATGTCGTTGACCGCTACACCATAGCGGAAGGATTCGTTGACAAGGGATTCAGACAGAGAGGGGGACCGGACTGAGCTACGAGAGGATGGGACATGGACAGAGTTGCGAGAAGAGGTCAAAGAGGAACAAGTTGCAGGCATGTTAGATTGTTTGGTAGTTGTCTGAGGGAGAGAACTGAAGAGTCGCTTGAGGTATGAGATGGTGTATTTATACATGGCATCATCCACCCTTGGGGGAGAGGTAGAACTCCACTAGAAGGTCAGGTGCGTGTAAGTCTTTGTGATTGATCCATGAGTCATCAGCTGATGGGTATCCTTTCCAGTGCACGAGGTATTGGACTTTATGTCCTCGCTTCCTCATGTCCTTGATCGATTCGATCTCATATTCTTCTTCACCATCAATTAGATCAGGTGGTGGTCTTGTGAAGGGTTGACCATATGCTTCTGTCTCCTTATATGGGAGAAGTAGGTCGCTGTGGAACACATTATGAATCCTCATGGAGGAGGGGAGGTCTACTCTGTAAGCACTTGATCTGATCTTTTCCATGATTGTGAAGGGTCCATATCGTTTAGGGCTGAGGTTCTTTGATCCGGAGATGTTGAAGTTTTTGCCCTCTATCCATACCTGCTCTCCCACTTTCATCTCCGTGATCTTCTTCTGCTCTTTTGTTTGATGGATATGTTCTAGACGTTTCTGTGCTGCGTCCCTTGCTTCTTTCAGGGCTTCTAGATGTTCTTTAGTTGCTGGTACTTCGTCTGTCACTTCTAGAATAGACACTTGGGGTCTGATGCCAATTAGGAGTTCATGTGGGCTTTTTTGTGTGCCATTGTATTTCCATGAGTTGTGGGCGTATTCAGCGATAGGTAGCATCTTGGCCCAATTGTCCTGTCTTGCAGTTGACCAAGGTCAAAGATACTGTTCTATCCACGCATTCATTTGTTCTGATTGTCCATCGGTCCTTGGGTGAAAGGCAGTAGACAAATTTTGGGTTATGCCTGTAGCGTTACAGAGTGTCTTGGAGAACTTAGAGGTGAAGTGGGGGTCTTGGTCAGAGATGATTCATCTGGGGAGTCTGAACCAGGGCAAGAGGTGTTTCAGATACTCATTGGCAACACCTGCCCTGTCTATCATCCTGTGACAAGGAATGAATTTAGCTGCTTTCGTATATCCTTGATCGACGATAGTGAGGATTGAGTCGAAGCTGTCTGATTTAGGAAGGTCTGTGATGAGATCCATTGATACGTATTGTAAGGTTCCCTTTGGATCTAAGCGTGAAACTCGGCGGATCAGCTACATCGGAGCACCCGGAGCTCAGCGGATCAGGTGCGTTGAAGCACTCGGAGTTACCCTCAGCTCAGATCGGATCGGCCGCACTCGAGCGATCGACAGGCACAGGCCACGTAGGCTCACTATCATTTTCCTCCATTTTCCTACCACCATCTCCCACTCACCGCCTTCGTAATCCTCGCACTTTCCCTCTTCAAGACTCCGCCGTCGCCCACATCGCCGCACCCTCAAACACCTAAGCAAGGCCGCGAGCAAATCACAAGTTGTCCCGCACCAGCACATCTCCTTCAAGACTCAGCCGGTCGACGCCCCTCAACCGCTAAAGCTCACTCTCGACACTCGGCGTGTGACAACGACACCAAAACTGCCTTAACCAACAAGGCATTCCCCTTTTCTTTTCCTATTTTATACTCATTTTCTCTACTTTTAGTTAATGTGATCGTCTCTTTGCTATACGAACGGCGTTCAGTGCACCCTCATTTTCTTACTTCAGTTTATTCTACTGACACCTGTTCCTTGCGCTCGACACGTACGGTTGGCAACACATATGCCGCCCGACGGCCCCCTTGATACACGGAAATCGTAGGTACACTGGACTCTTCATGTATTTAAGCAGCCTCCTCACTCGAGGATGGCATCAGTTCGCATCTCAGAATCACAGTGTGTTCTCCCCTTCCTCCTCCTTTCTTTCTTTTCTCACGTGCTTCTATTTGTCTTGCTTCTGCCTCGCTCGCTCCCCCCTTTCATCTCAACTCATTCTCGCTCCAACCACCTCAAGCCTAGTCATGCAAGCACCACTCGCCGCGTCCCCAACACACCTTAATCTATGTCTGATTGAGGTGCGTATCTCGTTAATTATCATTCGCTCATGGATCTACCGTACCTCGCAAGATCGCTCCCTCTCGGTCTCACGTCGCCCACGCACCCCCCTTTGCAGTGCCGATTCGCCCACGACCCGCCTCAACTTCGCACCCTTTTATCGATAGCGCCGCAACTTCATTCTATTTGACAGATTTAGGAGACTCGGGCTATGGTACGCTGTCACCAGTCATCTAATCGCTAACCAAACTCTTTAGCCCTATTCTTGTCCTCTTTTTCTCACTCTCTCTTGTATACAGCGTCCTCTCAGTACGGCATCGACGCACCGTCTTGCTGGACTGACAGGCACGAGCGTTACATATCTCTGCCTCCACCACAGGTGACTACTACTTTCGCAGCACTTGGCGTGCACACAGTATTGAAAAGGGCCTTCTTCTACATGGGTGTCTAGTCTGTGTAACGGTAATTTGGTTCTGTGTATATTGGTTTTCGACTCTTGACAGTGGGCGCATCCTTTGACATAGTCTTCGACAAATTCCTGGAGTCTAGGTCCTTCATATTTGTTTTTTTACCAGATACCAAGTATTGCTGATACCTGGGTGTCCTCCTGCTGGAGAGTCGTGAATATCTTGTAGGATTTTGCGTCGGAGGTGTGGGTCATCTTCAAGGAAAATTTTATGTAAGAAGAGGTGGTCAGGGAGTAGTGTACATGGTTCATCGGTGTTCACCCCCTTGTTAAGGTTGATGTGACGGGAAAGGAGGTTGGCAATGGTGTTAGAGGTACCTGCTATGTGCTCAAGGATGTAGTCATAATCTTGTAGATATTCCATCCACCGCGCCTGGCAACCAGTGATTTTGTGAGGTTCTCTGAAGTATTGAAGGTTTTTATGGTCGGTGCAGACTAGAATCGGTTGATCCGCTCCTAGGAAGAGGGGGCGGCCACACTTGAAGCCAAAGATGACACGGGTGAGTTCTTTATCATGTGCATCATAGTTCCGTTCTGCATCTTGGAGGCTATGAGAGTGGAAAGCTATGGGGTGGACACCATCATCAAATTCTTGAGAGATGACTACACCAAGCGTGTAGCCTGATGCATCAGTCTCCATTATGAATCGTCAAGACCAGTCAGGAGTGCGAAGGATGGGGAAGGAGGTACAGTTGTTTTTGAGTGTTTGAAAGGCAGTGTTTTCTTTGTCTGTCCATCGCCATTGATGATTTTTCTTGGTTAGGTTGTTCAATGGATGGGCTTTGTCAGAGAAGTGGGAAATGAAGGCTCAATAGAAGTTGCAGAAGCCTAAGAAACTGGGAGTTTCTTTGACTGTTGTCGGTATAGGCCAATCGGCAATACCTTGGACTTTGACTGGGTCCATCCTGACTCTGCCATTACCAATGATCACTCCTAGGTACTCAACTTCTTTTTGGTGGAAGCGGCATTTCTCTGGTTTGAGATAGAGGTCATGGGCTGTTAGTTTCACTAGAAACTGGTTGACTTTTTCTTTATGGATTCTGTCATCGTCTTCTGTAGCGATGATAACGTCATCCATATAGACTCTGAGCCATCCTTGTGCGATCTCGTCTCTGAATATATCGTCCATCATAGTCTGAAATGTTGTGGGTGAATTGGTTAGGCCAAAGAACATTACTGTAGTCTCGAAGAGTCCTTCGCTAGTTTTGAAGGTGGCTTTCCACTCATCGCCTTCTTTGACTCTAATGTTATTGTAGCCCCAACAGATGTCAAGCTTGGAGAATAGTTTCTTGCCAGAGAGGTCATGGATGAGGTCAGTGATGAGTGGAAGGGGGTATTTATTAGGAATTGTCCACTTGTTCAGATTCCTATAATCTTGAACTGGTCTGAACTTGCCATCTTTCTTTCGAATGAGGAAGAATCTGCTGGCATAAGGTGATTTAGACCATTGTATTCTCTGGAGTCACAAATTAGTGGCAAGGAACTCCTTCTGTTCTTCTTTCTCCTTTGGTGACAGGGGATAGACTTTACAGTCGATGTATGCTGGTGCATCTGGCTTCAAGCCTATTGCGTGGTCCCACTGCCGTCTTTCAGGGAATCGTTCAGAGGCTGTTTCTGAAAATACTTTGCCGAAGGTGTGGTACCGTGGTGGGACTAGTTCTTGCCAAGTTTGTTTAGTTTTGTCGGTAGCATCAATGGCGAGCTGTTGAGCTACCGTCATCTTCCTGATGTTGGTCCTGATCCACACCTCGTCTCCTTCTTCCCATTCTGGTATAGATCGTACCCAGTCTATAGAACTCTTGTGGTCTCCCTTCTTTTGTATCTTCCATTTGCTGGCATTGTTGGTGGAGATGGTAACTGTATCTAACAGTTGACCATTGCTCCAGTCAATGTTTGGTTTTGCGGCTTTGAAGAAGGGGTATCCCAAGATGAGATTGTCTTCTCCAATATCTGCTACTAGGAATTGATGGGATGCTTCGAGTCCTGCACATTTTACTTTCATTGTGATTTCATGGGTGATATCACCCATCCTGTTGAGCATCCCATCAATGTTTTTGACTTTTCTTGGTTTGTCAAGAAGTTTGCTCTGGATTGCTAGTTCTTGTACCGTTTGTGGATGAATAAAACATTCTGTTGCTCCTGTATCCAAGAGGGCAACTCTATTAGCTTGTTTCTTTTTGGTGTGCATAAGAGTAGTTGTTTTTATTGCTCGATGCTTGCACCTATATACAGAGTCGTGTGCTACTGCCTGGGTGAGAGCCAACGCACTCAGGCACTTTGAAAATCCAGCCTGTCTTTGCCTTCATTCATTGCCTTGATAAAGGCATTTCTTTCCTCCTCCAAGAAGCCCATAATAACGCCCTTGATTCCAGCTATTTTGGAGGGTGCATTCCCAGGCGCTTCCAGGCCGGTTTCCAAAGTCACAGCTGAGTCAGCGTCACTCATTGTTTGAGCAGATCGTGCTGCCAGCTTTCGATCTGGGCAGTTCCGGGCCACGTGGCCTTGTTTGTTGCATTGGAAACACTGGCCTTCTTTCTGGCATTTTTCCTTGTCAGCTTCGGTCACAGCTTTTCGCACAGCGCTGGCTGACATGTCCATGGTGTTCGGGTCATGTGGGGGAAGGTGAGGATGCACAGCCTGCGCGTTATTGTGGTTGCTTCCTCCCCCCCATCCTTGTCCTCCCCCGCGACCCCAGGACCACTTTCCTCTACCAGAATTCTGGTTTTGGCTTTGATTTCTGGGTTGCTGGGGGCTGGAATAGTCCCTAAACAATTCCTGTGTCTGGAGCCAGATGCAGTGGCCTTCCTGGGCAGAGTGGACCCACTGCTTGAAATTTGATGGGCGATCTCAGTGGATACATTCCTTGGCAAGAGTATGCGGGAGGCCATGTGTGAAGAGTCGGAGCATGGCAGGATCATTCAGGTCCATATTTGCGAGCCCTCCCAGATTCTCAAAGGCAGCGATATATTTGTCGATGGCACTGCCTGTCATTTTGAGTTTCTGGAGCTCGTTGCCGGCTTTTTCTTGCTTGGCATAATTGGTAAAGGATTGTTTAAATTCCTGTTCCAGAACCTGCCGGGGAGTCATACCGAAAGGAAGCTCGCTGGGGTCATCTTCGATTTCAGCAAGCCATTCGTTCTTTCGTATGACCCAGGCGTCGCTTTTTGGACCTTCTAGGAGTCTGAGGAAATACGCACATTTAGTGAAGGGATCTTTGGCAATGTAGGTTCTTCAGTTCATCATCATATATCTGGTAAAGTTGCTGAGGAACAGCCTAGTCTTAGCACGATCTCCATCGAATTTTAAGGGTGGCGCGCCAGTCATGCGCTTGTCTTTATCGGTCCGGATCTCGGGTGTGTCGAGATCCGCGAGTGTGACCAGATCATCTTTGGTGCCTCGGGGGTGGCGCGGTGGTTCGTGGCCACATTCAGTATCAGAGGACCTTAGTGCCGCAAAGGTTACGGGTTGCGGTGCCATAGGTTGATCTGGATCTGGTACTGATACTATACTGGCAGCATGAGACAGGGCTTGAGATGGGGCACACGACTGTGGTGTAGGTTCTCTGGACGCGTGGAGGGTGTCCATGTCGATTCCTTGGCTTGGAGTATGGACTAATCCAAGTCCATCTCGGGCTACACGGACAGCCCAGAAGGTGGGGCCATCCAGCTCAATTTCAAACCATATGCCTTCAAAGTTTTCAACAGCCAACTTGGCTCCTTTAAGGTAGGTATAGTATCCTGCCCAAGGGGCACTGTCTTCACCAGCCGCGCAATGTCTGATGTTTACCATCTGGGAGAGAGAGAGATTATTCGAAGTGCATGGTGTGATTTGGAAGGGGCATTGGAGCAATGCCCATGCCACTGTATTGTCTGAGAGTTTTCCTTTAGAACTAGACATAGCATACTAATCTTCTCTTGTTACAATAAATTGTCCTGAAGCTTGTTCTAATGTCACATCCAGGCCGACATGTCAATCCTTTGAGTTGGAATTCAACTAAGTCGAGAGTCACGTGACGCAACACGCGTACACTGACAGAGATTTGGGGTATGATCGCCTCTGACTGAGGATAGAGAGCTAGCACTTCACAAGTGGCTAGGAGACTTATAGACACAAAGACCCCTTTGCAGGCAGCAGTAAGCCTTCCTGAAGACCTTGTAACAACCTGATATTGCACAGGAGAACAAGCTTAAGGCTTGTCTTTGTAGTTACTATGGCTTATATAGATAGAGACGCTATTGTTGTACAAAACGGGAGAACAATGGTAAACCATCCTAATCGATGTAACTATGGGTTTTGTGATATATGAGGAGAACAATGGGAACTGGCTGAGAATGGGGAACAATGGGAGGAGTGACGTCATATCATACAAAAGGAGGGAACAAAAGGAAATAGTCCTAAAATGGAATCGTGACACTGTGAACACAAACTTCAAATCTTTGAGATAGAAGCACACCTTACAGCCACTGACTTTGAAACTTGGCTTGAAGAAGAACAGGACTACCTTGACCAGGTCTCTTCAAGTGAAGACATTGAGGACAAGATGATATTGAGTATGACGCAGTGAACTAACTGACATCATCGACGTCACTTGACTGTATGCCCATAGTATTTATATGCAGGTACATTAGTCCCCCACGCCCTCAGCTACTTATTCCCATAGCTGAGGGTGAGCCCACCATACATTCTCGATTCACTCACAACACTAAACTGACTGTACGTAGCTCACGCATATACGTACTAGGTACACAAATACAGCTACTTATTCCCATAGCTGAGGCTCACGCATATACGTACTAGCATTCTGAATTTAACAGATGAAGATATTGTATGCAGAGGCAATCAAAGCAGTAGTTGAAGCAGAGTATGTAGTGATCTCACACTGCCCCCCACTGCTAATCATCTTTTAGAAAAACTTGGGGCTCTCTGACTACGGTTGCCTTCAAGAATTACATGCCATCAGACTTTGCTGCCCCTCATAGCCCCTCAGAAAAGGGGATGCATGCACATAAGACCAAACAACATGCTGCCATCAAGAAGCTAGAAGTTGCCATGAATGTGGTCAGTGACATCAAGAACCAGTTGGGTATTGAAGTGCTGTCACCTCCAGGGATTTGGCTGCAACAATTAGACCAAGTCGATAGTCGCCTAGTAGTTGTTCAAGTGGATGAGCTAAGTCTCACAACAACTTAGAAGTCTGATAGAGTAGGAGTTACCACTTGCTGCACTACAATGCAGTAGCCACTCCTTTGAGGTAGAGGGAAGAGGAAAGGGGGAACAATATGTATTGAGACAGGAGACTCAACTTGCCATCCTAGAGATGTCAAGGAGCCTTACTTATACTACAGGACAAGTACTAAGAATAACTATGCCAGCGCACTACTCCACTATGACTAGGTATCCTAAGAATAACTACTCCACAGTGAGTCATGATCTGGTACAGTAATAGAACACGTCTCTACAATGACTCGCCAACTTCCACATATGGCTGGTTCCAGAACTTACAGAAGCGCGGTGCACAGCACCACTCCAGGCCAGTTGCAAGTGCTGTGGACACTTGAAAGTCCTGAGTACAAAGGGATGCTTAAGGCTATTGAATGTCGAAGCTTTGCACAAGTTGTCAAGGAGCTGGAAGGTCTTGTTATACAAAGACTCTTCGAGCTTGCAAAGGCCAACATCTCTGGAACAGGTGTGTGCCAGCCATATGATACATGGATGGGCTAATTGGTCACTAAGTAGGATATAAAATGTGTCATCAAATATCTTTGGCGATCACCCAATGATCTGCTGCTGTGCATGCTACTCTTGATCGGTACAATCAGCTGGCACCATTTCAGGATCCCCCAGGACCTCGCTTCGATTATGCTGCTGTTGTAAGCTATGGCTGGGCTGGGGAATTCGACTTGCTGAAGGAATCACACCATCACATTCTTGAGCACCCATGGTGCCAACCTATAAACCGGGAGGCAATGAAGAAATCCTTCAAGGCACTTCGTGCACATGAAGAAATCAACCGCATACATGTTAAAGCTGCAAGGCTGTCTGCTTGAGTGGACTTTGAGGATTGGGAACTTGAGTGTAAGGCAGTTGAGATATCAGCAACTGATCTACGCCTTTCCAAAAGCATTTTGGCGCTCCGCATGTCACATGCTCTTGTCAATGATCACCACCACCAGCAGCTGGCACTCCTCTGTAGAATTCCTGGTTATAGTGGCCCAATTTTCTCTGGCCTAATAAAGCCAAATGATAAGACCACTGAGAAGAAGGGTGCCCAGGACACCGACCTCAATGATGAACTTAATGATGATCTCACTCATCTCAGAGATATCCTTGCAAGTTGCTTGATGTAACTTGTAATTTCTGTTACTGTATCAGCTAACAATTTATTTGTTTTTGTGTGCAAATTGCATCAAACATGATGGTGTGAAATTGGCACTTTTTCCTACCCCCCACCTCCTTGCTTCGCTCACAGCTTCCAAAGGATGTGTCGCACTGGAAACAGAACAAGTAAGAAGGCCTCAAGCCTCGGCGCAAGCCATGTGCAGTCAGAAAGAGACAGTGAACGGGTTGCTGTCATGTTTGTTGGCTATCATCCTGGCATTTATACAAGGTGAGTGGCTGTACCGTTGAGGTATAACCAACTCACAACTTTTTGAAGGGAAGAGCTGGAGGAGCAAGTTCAAGGTGTTCCAGGTGTTTTTTTCAAAATTTTTGATGACCCTTGCATGGCTGACCATGCATTCCACTGTGTAATGAATGAGGGTAACTTGTGGGCAGTGGGACCAACAAGAGGAATAGAAGTAAGTTCTGCCTCTTCTCAGAGGGCTTGAGATCATCTATTGCCTAGGAACACAACCCTGAGCAGCTTTTCTTTGCTGTGTGTGCTCCTGTTCAGATGGCATGTGTCACTGCCAAGGGTTTGACAGTAACAATAGACTGTAGCTAGGACTCTGTAGTGTCCTCAAAGACTAGTAGAGGTAAACTGGGTTCCTGCTTGCAGTGCTGCAACACTGTAGCCACCCCTTATAGCAGAATAGAGAAGATGATGAGCAAGTCACTAGATTGACAAGAGACTCAACTTGCCAGTACAAGGTAGCTATGAGTCCTTACTTATAGAGGAGAGGGATTCTCAGATCCAAAGAGGTAACAGTACTCTGTATAGTAGGCAGGTAACACCGCTGGACTGGGAACAAGGGAAGTAGCAAGAAAGGAACAAAGGCTGATGCCCAAAAGGGGCGGTTGACTAGCATGTGATATCCTAGAACAAAGGAAGCCACAAGGGGATAGGGTATAGGGGTTCAGCCACAAATAAAAGTACAGTGCCTCAGGCACACATGGACACAAACGATCTATTAACAGACTCCTGGCCAGTTCCACTTCCTCCATGGGAAAGAAGTCCAATTGGTCGCCCCATAATTAAGCTTGGAGCCAGAATGGGAGGGGCTCCAATGGCTCATCTCCAGGGGTGGCCAGGGCATAGAGCTCCACAACATGGGCATCTTGCTCCCCCCTGGCATTGGTGGTAAGTCCTGAGATCTGCCTGTTGTCCAGCTGCTCTTGAGTCAATGGCCTCCAGGTGCTCCTGGAGGTGACGACACTCCCTATTGAGGTCATTGATCTGATGGTGCATGGTGCTGACATGGGTTTCATAGGCCTTTTGTCGGTAGGCAATAGTGGAGAGGAGCCCCTTTGAGAGCTTTTGAAGCTGGGGCTTGGAGAGGGCAGCATGTCCATCCACAATGGACTGGACTGTGTTTGGGGAGAGAGGCTCCTCCCAGTGGTTGCTAGTGTCCAGGTTTTCCATGGGTCCTGGGACAGGGATGGTGCATGGCAGCACGGGGATGGGGGTGATGCTGGAGGAAGGGGGTGTACCAGGTTCATCTGTTGATAGATGTCCAGGGAGCTCCTGGGCTGGCTGCTCCCCTGCTGGAAGGACTGTGAGAATGAGCAGAGTGAAGGGGGTGGACATTGGAGCTGTTCTTTTGTGAGGGCTATGGTGTGCGAGAGGATGGAGGTGATGAGAGGGGATGCTTTTGCTCGGGGATTCTGCTTCCCTTTTATGCTATTCAAGGGCTGGCGTTTGTGATACTCCCAAAGGAGATCTGGGGCAAATACCTGGTCATGTGGTTTCCAGGTGTTGTCGCTTTCTGGATAGCCCTGCCACTTTATCAAATGTTGGAGCTTCTTTTGTCTTCCATGGAAACAATGGTTTCTGATCTGATCCACCTCGTATTGTTCTTCTTCTCCCATGAGGTCAGGTGGTGGCCGGGAAAAGTTTGGGCCATGTGCATTTGTCTCTTTGTATGGGGTAAGGAGGCTGGCGTGAAACACGTTGTAGATTTGCCTTGAGGCAGGGATGTCAAGCAAGTATGCGACCGGGGATATCTCTTTCAGTATTTTGAAGGGTCCATATCTTTTGGGGTTTAGCTTGGACCCTTGATGGGGGAGTTTGAGGTGGGTCGCTTCAAGCCACACCTGTTCTCTGGTCTTGTATTGTGCTGGTGGAATTTCCCATGCCTTTTGATTGATGGCTTCTATTGCTTGTTCCCTTGCTTCTTCCATCGCCTGGACGCTGTTCTTGACCATCTCATTGTTGGAGATGCTGTTGTCTGTCGGGTGCAATGCTGGCTCATACCCCAAAAGGATTTGATTGGGTGATAACCGAGTAGTGGCATTTCTTCAGTTGTTGTGCACTGCCATTGCAATAGGGAGCCATTCTGTCCAGTCCTTGGGTTGCCCTGCAGTTACCAGTCTCAAGTATTGTTCTACCCATTGATTCTTCTGCTCCAACAGTCCGTCCATTTGGGGGTGGAAGGCTGTGGAGAGGTTTTGCTGGATGCCCAGTTATTTGGTCAGTGCCTTTCTGAAATGTGACGTGAATTGAGGGTCCCTATCACTGATTATTTTTCTGGGGAGGCTGAACCATGGATATATGTGCTTGAGGTATAGCCATGCTATCCCTGGGCCAGTTATTGATGTATTGCATGGGAGGACGATGGTGGCTTGGGAGCATCCTTGATCTACAATCGTGAGGATCACATCTAACCTGTTGCACAAGGGCAGGCCAGTGATAAGGTCCATTGCAATGTTTGGAATGGCGTCATTCCTTCTGGTGTGGAAATGTAGAATAGTGGGACATGCTTCTTGTGAGTGATGATTTTTGCCTGTTGGCATGTTGCGCATCCCTTGACATAGTCTGCTATCCAGGTTTTCATCCCTGGCCACCAGTGTTTCAGCTGTACCTTGCATAATGTTTCATCTCTGCCTGGGTGCCCCAACATTGGATGATTGTGTGCTTGGGATACAATAGCTCGCTTTACCTCTTTCATGTTTGGGACTACAGTTTGTCCCTGGGCTGTGGTAGGGGGTGTTCTAGCTGTTCTGATTTGGTGCGGGGAGAAGATGGTGATCGACTTGTTATCTTCTTCTCCGTGGTCTGCCCCTGGTGGTCTAGATAGTGCTTTGGCTACAGTATTAGTTTTTCCTGGGATGTACTCCAGAGTGAAATTGTATTGCTGTAGGTCTACATGCCATCTAGCTGTTCTTCTGTTTAGGTTTCTTGGGGACTTCCAATACTGGAGGTTTGTGTGATCTGTTCGGATGATAAATGGCACCTTTGTCCATCCTAGGTATTGTCTCCAGTGGGCTAGCGACTTCATGATGGCCAGCAGCTCCCTTTCATAAATATTGTAGTTCTGCTCTGTTGGAGTGAAGGTAGCCAAGTAAAATGCAATTGGGTGGAGGATGGGTTTGTGCCGTTTGGCTAGTGTTGGTGTGGTATGTTCTCCCTCCTGCGAGAGTATGGCCCCCAGGCTGTATGCTGAGGTGTTGACCTGAAGAATGAATTGTTTTTCGAAGTTGGGTTGCAACAGCACCAGGCTGCTGCACATGAGCGATTTTAGCATTTCAAACACTTTGAAGTGCTTTTCTTCCCAGTGCCAGGGGGTTGTTTTCTTTGTGAGATCCAATAGTGGTCTAGTGATCTTTTGAATAGTGAGGGACAAAGTATCGATAGTATCCAGTGAACCCCAAGAAGCTCTGGACATTGGTAGGATTCTTGGGGACTTTCCAATCTGCAATACCTTGTAGTCTCTTTTCATTCATTTGGAGTTGTCCTTTTCCTACGTTGACTCCTAGGTATTCGATTTCGTCGCTTTCAAATTCACATTTCTCCAGTTTGAGGTAGAGGTCATGCGTTGCGAGTTTGTCTAAAATGCGGTGGACATATTGTTGATGCCTTTGCTTGTATTGTTCCTCTGTTTCATGGGTCAGTCTAGCTGTGTGGATGGCAAGGTCATCCATGTATACTGAAAGCCATCCCTCACCTACCTCAGACCTGAAGATGGTGTTCATCATCATTTGAAACATTGCAGGAGAGTTAGTTAGCCCAAAGAACATGACAGTTGGTTTGAAAAGGCCTTCTGGCGTGAGGAAGGCTGCTTTCCACTCATTGCTCTCTTTTGATTCTGATATTATTATATCCCCATTTCACAATAAACTTGGTAAGGAGGGTGCAGCTGCTGAGCCTGTCTATCACTTGAGGGATGAGTGGTGAGACATTCCTGTTTCTTTTTGTCCATTTGTTAAGTGGTCAGTAGTCTTGTACGGGTCGTAGCTTGCCATCCTTCTTCTTTACAAAGAAGAAGTTCACTGCATAGGGGGACTTGGATATGCAGATTGTTCCTTGTCTCAGGTGTTCTTTCACAAACTTGTGGACTTCTTCCTTCTCTAGTTGTGTGAGTGGCAGCAGTTGTCGTGGCAATGATGTTGGTGCCCCAGGTAGTAATTCAATTGCATGGTCCCAGACTGTGCATTAAGGGAGCCTTTGGGATTCTTCCTCACTGGATATTTTGGAATGTTTTTGGTATTCCTTTGGCAGTTTGGGTTGTTCTTTCTCATTTGTTGCTCCGATGGTGACTTTTCCAAGAAAGTATTGTGGCTGATATTCTGTGATTGGTCATGGTACGTTCCTGGTTCTTGGGACATATCATGCTTTCATGGCATTTGGGGCCAAGAAAACTATGGGAAGGTGACTCATGTTGATCCATCCCCTTTTCCAATTGATTCTTGGTTGGGTGTTTGCAAACCAAGGATAGCCCAGAATTGCTTTGTGCTCCCCTAGGTCCAAGAGGAAGAACCTATGAGTGGTTCTCTGGCTCCCCATTTGGACTTGTAGGTCTGTGTAGAACTGGAGGGCTCCACTCTTGTTTTCTGTACCATCTACATTGTAGAGGGGTCTTGGTTTTTCTAGTCATTTGATAGGTAGTTTCAGCCATTGTGCATAGGACAAGTTCATGAAGTTTTCTGTGGCCCCTGAGTCTACCAGGGCCACTGCTTTGGCTCTTTTCGCAATTGATCATGTGTAGAATCATATTATCATAGATTTTCTATTTGAGAGGTATACGTCATTGCTATCAATTCGCCTGAGTAGTGCTGATCTAATCAGGCAGTGGGCAAATCCTCTGAGGTTCCCATTTCCTTTGCCAGATGTTGCTGGTCTTCCATCATCATTCGTTGGAGATGGGCACGTACGGTTGCCACAGAATCTTCTTCCACGTCTCTCATCTCTTGGTCCTCATCGAAGTCAATAAGATTGGCCTGATTTTTGCCATTCCACCTTGTATTTTGGTCAGTTTGTTTAGGTTTGGTGGGGCAGTTCCTGGCAAAGTGCCCTACAATACTGCAGTTAAAGCAGGTGTTGGCATCACCAAAGCCCATTATGTTTCCTTGGCTGTTTTGGCCTTTTTGCCATCCCCCTTCTCTTCCCCTTCCCCTCCAGTTGGTGGGGGCATGACCCCTACTGAGGTCCATGGGGACTGGGGTGTTTCTCATGGAATATGGGGCATTTGAGGAGGTGTATTGTGGTTGGGGTTGTTGTCTCCACTGGTTGTTATATCCACTTCCTTGAGGACGCCTAGGTGCCAGGAAATTGGGCTTGAATGTGCCTCCTGTAGCCAGCTGCCTTCTGATGCCATCCATGAGGGATTGGGATTGGCAGAGGGATTTAACCCTTTCCTTTGCTTCTTCATACATGAGAGGTGTTGGGGGTGATAGGGTTTTGTCTAGCACGTGGAGTGGCAGTCCCCTTAGGAACATATTGTAGGTTTTATGATTTCCTACAGTGTATTGTGCCTTCCTTAAGAGGCTCTCAAATCAGGAAATGTATTCGTTGAATTTGTAATCCTTCATTTTACAGCTGAGCAGATCATTTCTCACTCTGTGGGAGGCTTGTGAGTCTTGGAATTGCTCCACAAACTCATCCAGGAATTGGTTTCATAGATCAGGGATATTGTCTCCTGGCATATTAAGGCCATCAAGCCATGTGCCCAGATCTCTGGCCCATTGGGCCACTTCTTCTCCCTTGATGAGGGTAAGGGTGAAGGCAACTTTTTTGAAGGGGGAATCATATCCTGCTACCCCATAATTTACCTGGAGGTATGCTTTGACTTCTTCTATGAAGTCATCTGCTTTGGCTCAGTCCCCATTGAATACTTGTGGGAGTTGTCCCATGGCCTTAGCATCTACTGCGGGGGGGATTGGTTGTTGAGGAGCAGTGGCTTGTCCTGGGCCACCTGGACCTCCTGGTCTGCCTGGGCCTCCTGGGCCTCCTGGACCTCCTCCTGGGGTGCCTCCAGGGGGTCCCTTCCTAAGGGCCTGACGCATGCCCTGACACAACCATTCACTAGTAGACTTAGGGCTGCTTGGGCTGGTTGAGTGGCTGCAGCAGTTGCCACATGGGTGGCAGTTTGGGTGGTAGTGGACATTGTTTGAATGATACTAGAGATCGGGTTTCCTTGTGGTAATGGTCCCAAGGGTATTTCTGGTGCAGGATGGGATGTGCAAATTGGTGTATGAGTTTCTGCAGGGGCCCAGATAGGTTCTGGTACAGTGGTTCGTTCTGGTGTAGTCGGAGTGGTTCTTAGTTTGTTTTCGATAGGTGTGAGTCAAATTTGCTGGTCAACCTCAGTGCCCTCTTCTTCCTCTTCTTCTGAGGACTCTTGTTCTACTTCATCTGCCTGTTGTGGCAAGGGTGGGTCCAGTTTGTCAGGTGCGTTCTTATAGAAGGGGATCTCATTTCCTAGAGTGTATCCCTTGTGTTCTTTGTCCCAAATGATTGTGTACCAATTGTTGTACCACCAAACCACTTGCACTCTGTCTCGATAGAGTTTCTTGTGTCTCCCAAGCCCTACATGGATGTCGTGATTCCTGGGGTTGTACTTGTGTCCTGGCTCTAGCTCTACCACGTACTCATTCTTTGGTCCAAGAGCTACTGTGTCTGGTTGAATGAAGCTTCCTGTCTGTTGGGAACTAGCCATCTGAAAAGAAGTTGAGTCTAATGTCACCACCAAGGGTTTGACAGTAACAATTGACTGTAGCTAGGACTCTGTAGTGTCCTAGAAGACTAATAGAGATAAACTGGGTTCCTGCTTGCAGTGCTGCAACACTATTAAGCCACCCCTTAGAGCAGAATAGAGAAGATGATGAGCAAGTCACTAGATTGACAAGAGACTCAACTTGCCAGTACAAGGTAGCTATGAGTCCCTACTTATAAAGGAGAGGGATCCTAGGATCCAAAGAGGTAACAGTACTCTGTATAGTAGGCAGGTAACACCACTAGACTGGGAACAAGGGAAGTAGCAAGAAAGGAACAAAGGCTGATGCCCAAAAGGGCGGTTGACTAGCATGTGATATCCTAGAACAAAGGAAGCCACAAGGGGATAGGGTATAGGGGTTCAGCCACAAATAAAAGTACAGTGCCTCAGGCGCACATGGACACAAATGATCTAATAACAGACTCCTGGCCAGTTCCACAACTTACAGGGGTGCAAGCAGTTGAATGCTTACCCCAGGCCAGTTACATGGTGTGTGTTGTGTGTAGAAGCATTGGGTGTACACTCCTATGAAGGTGTGACCTGTGGCTAGCTGGTAGAGAGTGGACTGAGTGGTTCTGGAACACTTAACTTGTTTCATGGGGTTGCCTGGTTTTGGTGGGCCCCCCAAATGGAAAATTGGGAGTGTGTCTGTTTGGGGGCTTGAGGAGGGTAGTTTGATAGATCAAGGAGTCACATGGGTTTTGGTGCCAGCATTTGGACCATTCCTTAACTGCTTTATGTTTTGAATATTCTTTTTGACTCTTAATCATGTGTGGTTCCTGAACTTCAGTTATGTTGGTGGTTTGGATAGCTTTTAAGGTGAGCTGTTTGGCTCTCTTGAAGCTCACAGATGGTATCAACCTAGGAAGCCACATTAGTGTGATGTTCATATGTGGGAAGACTTGGAGAAGGTCATCTATTTGGGTCAGATGGCTGATGGAGGATTGTTGTTCCTTGTGTGGGCTGGTGTCCAGTGCCTTGTTGACAGCAGGGTTGGATGCTAGGAAAGTCATGGCATTGAGGTGATTTGGCACATTCTGTGCTGTGAGAAGGTCCATTAGTATGTTGAGGGTAGAGTGGAGAGAGCATAAAAGGGTGCCTGCTTCTGTTACTGTCATTTCTAAAGCTTGTTTGGAATGGCCATATTCCCTTCCCTCTTGGTAAAGGACAGCTGCTGATGCACCCAGTTATGCATTGTCAGTTCTGTTTCTGTTCAAGACAATGCCCTCACAGAAAATGTTTACTGATGTTCCATTTTTGCATATATTGACTATGGTGTTAGTGGTCTTGTGGTAGTCCCAGCCATTGTTTCTTGGGACTACCTTAACCTGGCCATTTCATCCCAGTGTGTCAGCTGGTTTATGGGGGAAGGGTTGGATGCATGGGCCATTGGCTGGCACCTGTGCTGCTGGTTTTCATAGCATTGATGAGAAGTTGAGATTGTTTGGTGTGTGGAGTGGTAGATCATTGGGGTCAGGTGTATACCACTCACCTTTGAGTCTCCTCAGGAGCTGGCTCTCTTGGGGAACTTTGTAGAGATGTAGGGCTGAGCTCTGTATCAACATATTCAGTTTTATCTCCATAGAAAGGATGTTAAGGAGCTGGTGAAGTGGTTCCCTGGGCATTGTGTGGAACATCCCAGAGATGATTCTTATTGCTTTTATTTTAAACCATTTGGAGTTTTTTAACTAGTGTTTTCTGTTTACCTGTGAACCATAGCTGGCAGCCATAGGTGAGGATGGGAAGGAATACAGCATTGTAGGTGAGATGCCATCTGGCATGGTCTAGCCTGCATACAGAGTTGCCTAACAGTTGAAGCACTTTCAGTGTAGCATGGGTTGTGTTACACATTACCTCTTTTCCAATCAAGTTTTGCATTAAAGAAGAAACCTAGGTGTCTTAAGGTGTTGCTTCTCAGGACCCTATGGTACATGTTGAGGGATGGGAAGGGGAGGTGGATGTATGGGGGTAGATCCAAGTGGTCTCTGTGTCTTCTAAAGTGAGCCAGGTTATACAAGTGTTATAGACCATCCTTGGCATTTCATTGACATTTTCCCACTCTTTGCCACAAGCAAACATGGCCCCATCATCAATGTACATTCCTAGGAACATGTTGCTCCAGGTTCTCATCTTATGTAGCAGTGGTGAGGTGTACAGGATGGAGAGAACTGGAGAGGCTGGTGAGCCCTGTGGCATCCCTACTAGAAAATTAAAATGATCAGAAGTTTTTCCATTGAACCAGAGTCTCACCATCCTATCTTTAAGAAAAGATCTGCAGCACAGGACTATTTCTGGTGCAAATCTGAGGTTTGCAAGGATTTGCACTAATCTGTTATGGTTCACATTATTGAAAAAACCCTGTATGTCAAATAGAAGTAGCCCTGTCTTAAGGCCAGCTTGGTGCACAGATTGGACATCATATACAAGAGCAAGGCCAGTGTCCAACATGGACAATGAGTAGTGCCCACTGAATTGGTTGGTTGACACAAGAGCATAGTTTGACATGTCTCTGTATATTAGTAGTGCTATAACCTTTTTGAGGAGCTTGCCCAGGCATTCCAATAGGAAGATTGGGTAGAAGTTCTTGGGGAGTGTGTAGTCAGTGCAGTTCAGTTTAGGGATGACACACACTGTAGCCTTTCTCCATTTTTTGGGGTGATAGCCTATTCTTATGCATCCCTCTATCAGTGAAGCAATATGCTCCTCGTTGACTTCCCAGGCCCATTTGAGGATCACCCAGGTGTGGCCTGAGGAGCCTGACACAGAGTGGTTGGTCATTTTCTGCAGGAGTGCACTGATGTCCTCTCTCTTGAAGGCTGGCAAGGGGTGAGTGGGGCATGGCAGGGGGTTGTCAGGGAAGTGTGGGTTAACTCTTGGAGGTGAGCTTGGGAAGAAACACTGTGACAAAACATTAGCAATATTTTCATGTGAGTGGGCTAAACCCTCAGCTCTGTGGAGTGAGGGGACCTTGGTGAGATATTGGCCACAGGTCCAGTTCATGACATCTCAGAGCTGTTCTTTGTCTATTTGTTCTTCAGCCCAGTCTTGCTTGGCTTGTTTGACTGATCCTTTAAGGTGGTAGTGGGCCATCTTTTTTGTATCAGGCTCATGTTGTCATGATTCTATATCCAGACAATCTTCTTTTGTTCCCCTCTATTGTACGATATGACATTGTGATTCCATTGTCTTCCATTCTCGGCCAGTTTCCCATTGTTCGCCCCCTATATCACAAAAACCCATTGTTACACCGATTAGGACAGTTTCTCATTGTTCTCCCCTTCCTGTACAACAATAGCGTCTCTATCAATATAAACCCCAGTAGCTACTGAGACTAGCCTCAAGCTTGTTCTCCTGTGCAATATCAGGTTGTTACAAGGTCTTCAGGAAGGCTCACTGCTGCCTGTAAAGCGGTCCTTGTGTCTCTAAGTCTTCTAGCCACTTGTGAAGTGCTAGCTTTCTATCCTCAGTCAGAGGTGACCAGATCCTGAACCCTTGTCAGTGTACGCGCGTCGCGTCACGTAACTTTTCAACTTAGTCAAATCCGACTCGAACAGTTGACATGCCGGCCTGGGCGTGACATTAGAACAAGCTTCCAGAAATCTAACTGACGAAGAAACGACTAGTACACCATGTCTAGTTCTAAAGGAAAGATATCCAACAACACGGTGGCACGAGCGATGCTCCAATGCCCCTTCCAGATCACCCCACGCACCTCAAATAACCTATCCCTCTCACAGACAGTAAATGTCAGACACTGCGTGGCTGGTGAGGACAATGCCCCATGGGCAGGATACTACGCCCTATTCAAAGGAGCCAAACTGGCGGTCAAAAACTTTGAAGGCGTCTGGTTCGAGATTGAACTAGACGGCCCCATCTTTAGAGCATCCCACGTCGCACGAGACGGACTCGACTTGGTCCACACACCAGTTCGAGGAATCGACATGGATGCCTTATGAGCATCAGGAGAACCACTACCGCAATCACGCGCCCCATCGCGCGCCCCATCCCATGCCGCCAGCGTGGTATCCGTACCAGACCCGGATCAGCCTATGGCGCCGCAGCCAGTAACATTCGCGGCATTGAGATCCTTGGACACAGAGCGAGGCCGCGAGCCGCCGCGACGCCCCAGAGGCACCGGAGACGATCCAGTCACACTCGCGGATCTTGACGCGCCTGAGACCCGAGCTGATAAAGATGAGCGTATGACCAGCGCGCCACCCTCAAAGTTTGATGGAGATCGCACTAAGACTAGGCTGTTCCTCAGCAACTTTACCAGATATATGATGATGAACCGAAGAACCTACATTGCTAAAGATCCCTTCGCTAAATGCGCGTACTTCCTCGGACTCCTAGAAGGTCCGAAAATTGACGCCTGGGTCATACGAAAGAACGAATGGCTCGCTGAAGTCGAGGACGACCCCAGCGAGCTTCCCTTCGGCATGACTCCTTGGCAGGTACTGGAGCAGGAATTTAAACGATCCTTTACCAATTATGCCGAGCAAGAAAAAGCCGGTGACGAGCTCCAGAAGCTCAAAATGACAGGCAGCGCGATTGACGAGTATATTGCCACCTTTGAGAACCTGGGGGGACTTGCGAATATGGACTTGAATGATCCAGCTGCGCTTCGGATCTTCGCGCGTGGCCTCCTGAGAACTCTTGCCGAGGAAAGTATCCGCTGCGACCGACCATCGAATTTCAAACAATGGGTCCGCTCTGCCCAGGAAGGCCACAGAGTTTGGCTGCA
Organism: Russula aff. compacta; assembly: GCA_003313875.1. NCBI lineage: Eukaryota > Fungi > Basidiomycota > Agaricomycetes > Russulales > Russulaceae > Russula > Russula aff. compacta. Next base: position 22,697 of record QLOT01000320.1, read on the forward strand.
GACACAGGCCCTGTTCAGGGACTATTCCAGCCCCCAGCAACCCAGAAATCAAAGCCAAAACCAGAATTCTGGTAGAGGAAAGTGGTCCTGGGGTCGCGGGGGAGGACAAGGATGGGGGGGAGGAAGCAACAACAATAACGCGCAGGCCACACGTCCCCGCCTTCCCCCACGTGACCCAAACACCATGGACACCTCGGCCAGCGCTGCGCGAAAGGCCGTGACCGAAGCTGACAAAGAAAAGTGCTGGAAAGAAGGCCAGTGTTTCCAATGTAACAAACAAGGCCTCGTGGCCCGGAACTGCCCGGACCGAAAACCAGCGGCGCGTTCTGCTCAGACGACGAGCGACGCTGATTCATCTGCGACTTTGGAAACCGGCCCGGAAGTGCCCGGAAACGTGCCCTCCAAGATAGCCGGAATCAAAAGCATTATTATGGGTTTCTCGGAGGAGGAAAGAGACGCCTTTATCAAGGCAATGAATGAAGGCGAAGATGGACTGGATTTTCAAAGTGCCTGAGTGCGTCGGCTCTCACCCAGGCAGTAGCACAAGACTCTGTATATAGGTGCAAGCATCGAGCAATAAAGACAATCACCCTTATGCGCACCAAAAAGAAACGAGCCAATAGAGTTGCCCTCTTGGATACAGGAGCAACGGAATGTTTTATTCATCCACAAACAGTACAAGAACTAGCTCTCCAGAGTAAACCTCTTGACAAACCAAGAAAAGTCAAAAACGTCGATGGAACGCTCAACAGAATGGGCAATATTACCCATGAAGTCACAATGAAAGTAAAGTGTGCTGGGCTTGAAGCATCCCATCAGTTCTTGATAGCAGACATCGGAGAAGACAACCTCATTCTGGGATACCCCTTCTTCGAGGCTGCAAAACCAAACATTGACTGGAGTAATGGTCAACTGTTAGATACTGTCACCATCTCCACCAACGATGCCAACAAGTGGAAGATACGAAAGAAGGGAAACTACAAAGATTCTACAGACTGGGTGCGATCCATACCAGGATGGGAAGAAGGAGATGAAGTATGGATCAGGACCAATGTCAGGAAGATGACGGTAGCTCAACAGCTCGCCATTGACGCTACCGATAAAACTAAACGAACTTGGCAAGAACTAGTCCCGCCACAATACCACCCTTTTGGCAAAGTATTTTCGGAAACAGCCTCCGAACGATTCCCTGAGAGATGACAGTGGGACCACGCGATAGACTTGAAGTCAGATGCGCCTGCATACATCGACTGTAAAGTCTACCCCCTATCTCCAAAGGAAAAAGAAGAACAGAAGGAGTTCCTTGCTACTAACTTGCGACTTCAGAGAATACGACGATCCAAATCACCTTATGCCAGCGGGTTCTTCCTTATTCGAAAGAAAGATGGCAAGTTTAGACCAGTTCAAGATTACAGGAATCTAAATAAGTGGACGATTCCTAACAAATACCCCCTTCCACTCATCACCGACCTCATCCACGATCTCTCTGGCAAGAAACTATTCTCTAAATTTGACATCCGTTGGGGCTACAATAATATTCGAGTCAAAGAAGGTGACGAATGGAAAGCAGCCTTCAAAACTAGTGAAGGACTCTTCGAACCCACCATAATGTTCTTTGGCCTGACCAACTCACCTGTGACGTTCCAGACCATGATGGACGATATATTTAGAGACAAGATCGCACAAGGATGGCTTAGAGTCTATATGGATGATGTTATCATCACTACAGAAGACGACGACAAAATCCATAAAGAAAAAGTCGATCAATTTCTAGCAAAACTAACAGCCCACGACCTTTATCTCAAACCAGAGAAATGTTGCTTCCACCAAAAAGAAGTCGAGTACCTAGGAGTGATCATTGGTAATGGCAGAGTCAGGATGGATCCAGTCAAAGTCCAAGGTATCGCTGACTGGCCTGTACCGAAGACAGTCAAAGAAACTCGCAGTTTCTTAGGCTTCTGCAACTTCTATCGTGCCTTTATCTCCCACTTCTCCGACAAAGCCTGCCCATTGAACGACCTGACTAAGAAAAACTATCAATGGCGATGGACAGACAAAGAAAATAATGCCTTTCAAACACTCAAAAACAACTGTACCTCCTTCCCTGTCCTTCGCACTCCCGATTGGTCTAGACGATTCATAATGGAAACTGATGCATCAGGCTACGCACTTGGTGTCGTCATCTCTCAAGAATTTGATGATGGCATCCACCCTATTGCTTTCCACTCCCGTAGCCTCCAAGACGCAGAACGGAACTATGATGCACATGACAAAGAACTTGCCGGTGTCATCTTTGGCTTCAAATGTGGCCGCCCCCTCTTCCTAGGAGCGGATCAACCAATCCTGGTCCGCACTGACCATAAAAATCTGCAATACTTCAGAGAACCTCATAAAATCACTGGCCGCCAAGCACAATGGATGGAATATCTACAAGACTATGACTACACCCTTGAGCACATAGCAGGAACCTCCAACACCGTTGCTGACCTCCTTTCCCGTCGTATCGACCTTAACAAGGGGGTGAACACCGATGAACCATGCACACTACTCCCTGACCATCTATTCCTACGCAAAATGTTCCTTGAAGATGACCCACACCTCCGACGCAAAGTCTTACAAGACATTCATGACTCCCCAGCAGGGGGGCACCCAGGCATCAGCAATACTTGGTATCTAGTAAAGAACAAATACGAAGGACCTAGACTCCGAGAATTTGTCGAAGACTACGTCAAAGGATGCGCCTGCTGTCAAGAGTCGAAGACCAATATACACAGAATCAAACTACCACTACATCGACTAGACACCCACATAGAAGAAGGCCCCTTTCAATATGTATCAATGGATCTCATCACCGACCTACCTAAATCAGATGGCTTCGACTCAATCCTCACTATTGTGGATCAAGGATGTACGAAAGCAGCTAAATTCATCCCTTGTCACAAGACGATAGACGGCACAGGTGTTGCCAACGAGTATCTGAAACACCTCATGCCCTGGTTTGGACTCCCCAGATGAATCATCTCTGACCGAGACCCCTGCTTCACCTCTAAATTCTCTAAATCGCTCTGTAACGCTACGGGCATAACCCAAAATCTGTCCACTGCCTTTCACCCAAGGACTGACGGGCAATCAGAACGAATGAATGCATGGATAGAACAGTACCTTCGACCTTGGTCAACAGCAAGGCAGGACAATTGGGCCAAGATGCTACCGATTGTCAAGTACGCCCACAACTCATGGAAACATGATGGCACACAAAAAAGCCCACATGAACTCCTAACCGGTACCAGACCCCAAGTATCTATTCTAGAGATAACAGATGAAGTACCAGTGACTAAAGAACGTCTAAAAGCCCTGAAGGGCACCACTTTAGGGTGGTGTGGGTGCCTCTTGCAGAAGATAGCCTCATTAGTTTCATCAATGTGCCTTGTCAGTTCCTCTGCAGCAGTTTCAATCTCCTCAGTTGAAGGCAAGGGGGGAAGCACAGGGGGTTTTGTGTGGTTGTGGAAGGCTTTGACCCACTCATCCCATTTCTCTGGGTCAGTGACAAAGCCTTGTGGCACTTCCTCTATTGGGTCAGCTTCAATACTGGGTGACTGCCCCTTTACCTTGAGCATGGTATGGCCCAATCCAAGACAGCCTTCCCAGTCAATCTTTAAGTCAGAGAAACTGGCTGCTTGGATGGCAGCTTCATTGACCCAGGCAAGGTTGATTGTGGAGTCCCTTTCAGGTAAGTGATTACTGTTGAAATCGAGCTTGCGTGCTCCCCATATTTTCATGCTTATTCTGACACCGTACTAATTATTTTCCATTCTTTTGTGACAGTACATACAAATAGGGCCAGGTTTTCAGCCCAGTACAATTTTGGGACATTTGGGGGGGGACCATATGGGTGAGTGGGTGTTGAAGTCACCCATAATCAGGGTGGGTATAGTGGCTTCAATGTCCAGGGACAGTAGAGCTCACAGACTGGATTTGTCTTGTATATCATGATAGAAGTTGATAATGCACCAGTGGGGCCCTCTGTGTATCACGTCTAGTACCTGTAGACAAGGGTGTGAGCAGATGTCTAGATGGGGGGTGATGTGGAATGGAGCTGGCTCATTGTTGTTGGTTGTTGACTGTTTGCAGGCATAGGCCATGACTTTTGGTCTTTGGCCATCAGCTTGGCCTGGGTAGAGAATGTCCCAAGCTGGTGAGGAGACTCCACCTAGCGTGTCTGTAGTGTATGACACGGGTAACCCGTGGGTATCCTCCTGTATACCCCTACCCCTACCCGGAAAAACCCGGACCCTTTCCCCGGGGTACGGGTTTTCAATGGATAAGGCGCGGGTGCGGGTACGGGTTCACAACCTGTAGGGTACGGGTACGGGTTTTGAAGATGTCTACAGAATGTGCTAATCGATGAGCGACTGCACCCAGTGGTACATGCCCAAATGGAGGGCTGGAGAGACAAGTCCAATGATTCCAACCTGGGGGACGTGTGTGCCATGTATGGTATTGAACTGCACCCGAGTGATACTGTGTCGTCCGGAGGGAAGCGAAGACCTATAAAGGAAGTGGAAGGGGGAGCAAAAGGAAACCGAAGAGAGACTTGAAGCAGACAAAGAAACACGGACGCGCTCCATGAGATCAGACGAAAGGATTGAGAGAACGACGCCGATTGCGCCCGAGGAACTCTGTATTAACATCAAACAAATGTAGTTCTTTATATACATTTTTAGTCAGTACCTACAAAAGTCGTATCATACGAGAAAAGGGGGAAGGGAACCAAAGACGCATCGAACGAAGCGGTGGCATGTAGGAAGAGGAAAGGAGCCACAGAAAATGAAAGGTAAACTAAAGGGATGAAAGGGAGCGTACGAGGCAGTGTAATTATCCATAATGTCCTTCTACTCCTGCAATCGTGTTGGCCCACGGCGGCGCGAGGCCGGCGAACGCGGACGATGTGGACAATGTGGGGCCACTCGCATAGAGAGCGAGTGGCATCGAGGGGGACGATGCGGTGCCAGCAACGAGTGGCACGGGACTTGGGCGGTGAGGGTGAAGACGAAATGGGATGGTGAGGCAAATTGTGAAAGGAGTCCTCAGTCCAGCGAAAGCCCTTTTTCACGGGCGCTGCAACATAGACGGAGTGAGATGAAGGCTCGCATTTGGCACACGAGCCCGGGCGAGGGAGGCTGAGACGGACGCAGAGACTGAGGCGACAGGACAAGACCAGAGACCGAGACCAGAGCTAAAGAGGACTGCTGGCAGCAGAGGTTTGTTCATAGGAAGATGAGGGAAGTGCACGTTCTCGGATGGCATGGACCGGCGCATTCCGAGTGCAGGGTAAGGCCGCTCCTTACAGTATACTGTATACAGATTTGACAAAACAATTGTTTCGCAAATCTACAAATCTACGATACCGTTGATACAACATCCCAATCATCATCTGGCCAACTTTCACCCTCTTCAACCTCAGGGAGGGAAGCTGCATAAGTCAGATCTGACAACGTTACGTAGCCCATCCTGCTCCATGCGCCCAGACAAAGGATGGCACGGGTTGTTTCACCTGTGAGCCTGTTACGGATGTGAGAGATGAGTAGTCGACCTCGGCTGAAAACCCGCTCAACTGCAACAGATGAGGCTAGCACAGTAGTCAGCTAGTGTCGTATCAAAGCTACAATGGGACCACATACCGGGTACAGTCATATAATCCCTTGCCATGCGCCAGAGGCGAGGGTAGGACCCTCGATTGTTGTACCACCATGACAGTGGATCATCGACCTCCTTGATTCGCCCAGTTGAAAGGTATCGCTCGAGTTCATCCATGAACTCGCCTTCATCTGAGTCTGAGCTTGAGTCACCGTTGCCCTTGCGCTTTGATATATCGTCATCGCTGTCTGAATCCGATACTAGTTTCTAGGTATACCTGCATGTTAGAAACATATAGAAAGTATAGCGATACATTATCACCTTTCTCCTCAATTTCGAAGTATCAGCCTTGGCTGTTGCTGGCTTTTGAACAACATAGTCCTTATACGTGCGCCAGAATTCTTCCTTCACGATCGTCCTCGCTGTTTCGATCCATTCCTTACTCCAACCCTGCTTTTCAAAGTATTTCAGTTTGTATTTTGGATGGAGAACTTATGAATCATCGTTAGCGAACAGTAGATAAAGTTATAATAGAAAAACACACCCATGGCGATCCGATATACTTCAGAGTCATCCGTCAGAGAGTAGTACTTGTTGAGCAGTTTTTCACCAAGACAGAGTGCGGCTCGAATTGCTGGCGAATAGCTGTTGTTCTTCATGAGTGAAGTCATCTCGTTATACATTCTGTCCATAGCTGGAATGACCGTCGCAGGGCAGGGCGTGTCAGTGGAAAACTGCAGTGTGACAAGCTTAAAGCTCTACACAGTTGATCAGATTCCAATCGATGAACAAATAAGTTGTACTGACCTTGAGGCAATCCTTCAACTGCTTAACGATTTCCCATTCTGCCTCAGAAAGCTCGTATTCACGAAGTTTGAGTGACCGTTCACCTGTAATCCGGTCAATTGGCTCATGATATTTGTATGCGAATCGGAGCATATCGTATGTCGAGTTCCAGCGAGTTGATACGTCGCGTGGCATCACACGAACAGTAAGTGCCTTCTTAGGGTCTGGTGCGCCTGCTGCAAGAGTCTCAATTATGCCATTCCATCGAGGCTTAATGATAGATGGTGAGTTCTTGATGGCGTAGGCGAGCTTTCTCAGCTGAAGTGGTACAATCAAGCAAACAGGTTGTAGATGGCATCATAGTAGGGTGATTGAAAGGGGAGTCCAGGCGGTGCATGTGGCGGGATATGGAGCATCCAGGTGGCAAGGGTGGGTTAGTCATAGGGTTTACTTTTTTGGTGTGAGAACGGACCTTGTAAAGAACACGCTGCGCGGGTTTGACTTCCTCCACCACTGCCGCGATGTCATCCTTCATCATGTCTTCAAACTCTCTGGCTTCAGCATCATCCTCAGCATCTTCGGCATCATCCATTTCCTGCTCCTCTCTTTCGTCTGAGCCATCATCTGTTTCATGGCATTCCTGAACACCATCAGCTGGCTGTGGTGACCGCAATGACTCATCTGAGTCACTGATCTTCTTTTTTTTCTTTGGTGTGTCAAACTGTCTTAAGATTATCTTGACAACGAGATTGACGATGTGTGCAAGACATCGCGCACGATTTGCAGGCCCTGGGAAAGCAACAAGAAGTTTTGCAAGGGCAGCGACCATCGTGTCATTTGCGCTGGCATTATCACACGTCAGACCAAGGATCTGGTAAGTTAGCACTGAGTTGCCTACGCCTAGAGTTTAACTGACTCTTACCTTCTCAGAAATCCCAAAGTCATCAAGTATATTGGCGATCGATGTGGCAAGATTTTGTCCAGAATGTGAACGTGCAAGTTCCAAAATGTCCAAAAGATTGCAAGTGGTGCCACCTTTTTCCTCATAATGGACAGTCAGAGCTACGAAAGCTTTGCCATTGGGAGAGGTCCATGCGTTGGTCGCAAAATTCAAACGACCATCATATTCCTTTCCCATTTGGTGAGTCTTTCTTATGGAACTGCATGAGACCAGTGACTGACCTGTAACATAGCAGCAACCCGAGACTTGACGCGCCTGAAAACGACATGAATGTCACGCGCGACAGTCCATGCATGAGGAAGACGGTAACTTGGGCGACCAGTCTTCATTAGACGACGGAAGCCACCATCCTCAACAATATCCATGCTTCGCAAATCCTCACAGACCCACTGCACACATTCGACACTGAAATTATAGGAGGTCCAGAGGAAAGTAAGTGCCAAATTTAAACTCATTGAGCATCGATAGTATGACTCACCGGGTCTCAACATAAGTATGTGGCCGTGTTGAGTAGGTTTCCTTGCCCTTACCTGTTCGTTCAAAACATGCAGTTATTGTGCCATCCTTCGCCTTTTTTGCAGTACCAAGACCTGCACGAACACCATCAACATTGCATCCCTTATCCCTCACTGCGTCATCAGCATCTGTGATAAGTGATAATCCCCAGCACTTTTTTGCGTGTTTGCGTAAGTTAGATGTTGATTTCCTATCTTCAGTGTCTAGGTATCGTCGAACAATACGGGGCTTTGCTCCTTTTCCTAAACAGTGTGGCGCACTGCATTTGAACTCATGGCATGGCCGGCGATCAACAGTTGAAATGGAGGGACGGGGCTCAAAGAATGCATAAATGGCTGCCGTCCAATCCCTGGCTAAGCGCTCTGGCAGGTACACCATATGTGTCAACAGATGTCAGATGGCAGTCAAGATAACTTACCAAGCTGATGTTCAGGGCTTTCTTTGGGTGGCACAGCTGGCGCATCATTCTCTGAATTGTCGGTATCGTTATCGTGAGTGGATGCCCTGCTAACTGCCCGTGATGATCCGTTTGTAGATGCTGCTGCCATCGTTCGCTGATGCGTGGGGGGATTAATAACCTCAACATCACTATCATCTTCGTCATTGACCTGATGCTTGCGCTGAGGTATGATTTTCTTTGGATCGTGCTTGGCTTGAGAATGATTGTTATTGTCATTGCCAGATTCGTCATCCAACAGCTCAAAGTTGCTGTCCTGAACGTGGCTGGATGGCAAGGGTAGGACACCACATCCCAGGTGACTCGGGTGAGTGCTGGCTGTAGTGTTTTCTGTCACTGAGGGATTGATACTTTTCTTTATCCGCTTGATAGTGTCGTGTTTGTCGGCCAATGCATTATCCTCATTGGTGATATAGGATGCAAGCCTCCTTTTCCGACGTTGATCCAGAATCAGTGAAGGGTCAACCTCATCACGCGCCATGGTGAGGAGGCCAGAGCAGGAATGTCACGCTGAATGTGGATATTGATATCGATTATATTTTTTCCGAGTCTGTCTACATTGTGATGACAAGTACTGTACAGTTTTAGTTCGATTATAATTTTTTGGTCTGCGTTGCGACGACAAGTACTGTACAGTTGTGAAGGTGGCATGAAGATGCCGCGCGATTTCTAAATTAAGCATACCCGCCCCAACGGGTATGGGTCTCAGCATCCCGGGTATGGGTGATGTGTGGGTACATGACATGGACCCCAGCCCGCACCCGTCATAACCCTACCCGTGTACCCGTGCGGGTACACGGTACCCGTGTCGTTCACTACGTGTCTGAGCCTTCATGTACAGAGTCATTTCTGTTGGTACCAATTTTGTTGTACCAGGGTTCCTGAATGAGAAGTATGTTAGTCCACCCTTAAGGCCCCCTCTTGCAAGGTGTAATGGGCCAGCTAGACCTGTATCTGAACCCTCCTTCCTAGGGTGCCAGTCACTGGCGTAGGCAGTGACACCAACTTAGTCAAAGAGAGATCCTTCTAGCGTCTATGTGAGTGAACTCAGCTTCAGCCTCTACTATTTGAGGCATAAAGTAGCTCCCTGCTGAAGAGAGCATCTCATTGATGGTACTGGAACTGCCCCTCCTTCCTGGGGTGCTGGCAACACAAGGGATGCACAAAAGTAAGCACAGGATGCCTAGAAGTGACCAACAAGCCATGGTTGACCCTGAAGTGATGAGAAACAAGTCACTACTCCTATTGGACAGGAGACTTGACTTAAAGTCTTGTCTCCTTACTGATCCTCTACTAATACATAACTGGGATGGGCTGAGACCGTCCTAGCTATCATAATACTGCTGACTATGAGCCCTGAGGGCTTACTGAGGTGCTCCACCATCTTACAAACTGGCTGACTGAACCCTAGGACACCCACTCTTAGTCTGAACAGTATGTTACCAATCCCCAGGCCTAGACTGCTCCACCAATCCTGGGGGTCAAACACCACTTCTCCTGTCAACAGCAGTTCACTCTGCCCCTAGGCAGGCCACTCTGTGACGGTGCCACCAGCACTTGTGGTGGTGAGGCCTCTTAGAGGTGTGGCATCCAGAATTCAGTGTAGGGGGTGGGAATCAACTTAAGCTATCAGGCATCTTAATAGCCAGACAACCTCCTGAGAATGGAGTTCTTTTGAGCCAGGTCTGGGGAGACTGTCCCTGCCTGCTACAGTCCAGTCAAGGTGTAAGTTTTACCTTCCCCCTGCTTTCCTGTTCCCTGGCACCTGCTTTGCTTATACCCTAATTGGGTGCAGATTCACAGCATGTCTAGGATCTTTGCCTTGCCAGATTTAACCTAGCTGGTGTGCCAGGAGTCTGTCTGACTAACTACCCTATTATGGCCAAGGCCAAACTCTAGGGCACCAGGTGACCTGTCCAGTGTTTTTAGCACCAGTCAGCTTGTTTTTAAACCATCCCAGTTTTATTAAACCCTTATCCCCAGATTCCCCAATTTGGG
>QLOT01000320.1:33174-48213 GCA_003313875.1 Russula aff. compacta
GGAGTTCAATTGCACCTGTTTTATTATTACATAAGTCATCAAGGTATTTGTGTGAGAGCCCCAAACATAGGAATAGGTCCTATTTTCAGTCAGACAATATTTTCAAAGTTATTTAATTTTTGGCTGGATAAAATCCTGCAATTGTAATCAAAACATTTCTCCAGAACTTTAGTCAAGTCAATGCAGGGCAATAGTCAGGTTGTTAGATAAACAGCCCATGCGGGGAACCACGGATGTATGGTGCATCACATGCCTCAGTGCTGGTGGTGGTGGCCCAGCTTTACATGGGGTCCATACTCAAAGTCAAGTCGCTAAGTCAGACCCAGGTCATGAAAGCCCAGCTAGATTTGGCCTAAAAAATGAACCTGTTCAGATTATGAAAACATGGCAATTTATGTCTGTATAGGAAGTGCAAGTTGGGAAGAAAAAATATGGCTCTCCTGTGGTTCAAACCACAGGCGGCAACAAGGTGTAACAAAAATAAACAAGTGCAATACCAGTTAGGTGACAATGGCAATATAATTTCTGCAACAAAATGTGTTCATATACAACCACACAGGCTTTGCACTTGTGAATGCTTGGTAATATAGAATAAGTAAAATAATAATAGATTATATTACAAAGCCAAACAAGAATAAATTGCCTAAAACAGGTGTATTCGAACTCCGCTCTACTTGGTAACTACCGAGCACCTAGATGCCCTTTGATGCAGACATGGTTTTCTGAATCTGCTGTAAGGTAGTGATGGAGATGAACTTAATTATCCCATCAAGTGGGGCTGGGAATTGAACCAACAGCCTTGGGAAGCACCCCAACTGTCCTACCAATCATCTAGATACTGTAGGTAGGTGGCCACCACATGGGGTTTGGTGATGCACCCCACTGCACCACCATGCCCCAGGAGACTCAACTTGCCAGTACAAGGTAGCTAAGAGACCCTATTTATAAAGGATGAAGGCCTAAGACCCAAAGGAGTAAACAGTACTCTGTATAGTAGCCAGACAATAGTGCTAGAAAGGGAACAAGGGGAATACCAAGAAGAAAACAATGGCTAATGCCTAAAAAGGTGGTTGACTGTCCTGTGATAATCCTAGAACAAAGGAAGCCACAAAGGGATAAGAAGATAGGGGGTAGCCAAAAATAAAAGTACAGTGCCTTAGGCACACACAAGAACAAATGGTCTAAGAGACTCTTGGCTGGTTCCACAACTTACAGGACCACAAGCAGTTGAATGCTTACCCCAAGCCAGTTACATCACCTCCTCACTAGAATGGACATCCTTGTTCCATTACTCTGGTCCTTTGTTTTTGTGCCAGCTGAGGGTGACACACATCTATCTCCAATTGTTTGACTCATTGGGGGAGCCAGGCCATGACAAGATGGTCCTCACAAGCATCTTTGGCTGCTTGATTGGCCACAACATTGGCCTTGAGGATCTGCAGCTCCCAATGGAGTGCATCACCTTCTTCATCCAGCCTATGTTAGTGCATGACCTCTGCATAGAGGTCCCAGCTCCCATCCTCCACCATAGCTTCCTGTAAGGGAAAGAAGTTGAGCTGATCACCCCATAGTTGGGCTTGGAGCCAGGCTGGGAGAGGCTCCAGTGGCTTGTCTCCTGAGGCACCCAAGGTGTAACCGGCCTGGGGTAAGCATTTAACTGCTTGCACCCCTGTAAGTTGTGGAACCAGCCAGGAGTCTGGGTCAGACCATTTGTGACTGTGTGCACCTGAGGCACTGTACTATATTTTTGGCTTGCACCCCATTCCTGTGCGATCCCCATTGTTCACTAGGATCACATGCTCCCTGGGTCCCTAGGACCCATAGTCAACTCCTTTTAGATGCAGCCATTGTTCCCTTCTTGATTCTCCCATTGCTCCCAGTTTGTGTCCTAGTTTCTCCTTACTACATTGAGTACTGTTCACCCCTTTGGGCACTGGGCCCTCATCCTCTATAAATAGGGACTCTTAGCTACCTTGTACTGGCAAGTTGAGTCTCTTGTCAATCTAATGACTTGCTCATCATCTCCTCTCTTTTGCACTAAGGGTTGGCTACAGTGTTGTGGCACTGCAAGTGGGAACCCAATCTACCTCTATTAGTCTTCTAGGGCACTACAGAGTCCTAGTTACAGTCTATTGTTACTGTCAAACCCTTGGCAGTGACACAAGGTATACAACTCAACAACTAGTGCATCTTGCTCTCCCTGGGCTGTGTCTGTGAGGCCTGAGATCTGTCTGTTGTCCAATTGCTTGATGAAGATGGCCAGCTTTTTGCTGTCTTTGGTGGGGATGGCGAACCCTAGGAGCCATCCATTGTTGTCCTCATACCCCACCAGGCACTCCAGCTTCTCTTGGTTAATGGCTTTCAGGCACTCCTTGAGGTGATGGTGCTTCTTGTTGGGGTCATTGTGCTGTTGTTGTAGGGCCCTGGTGTTGTTTTTGTAGACTTCATGGCACTGGGCCATGGTGGCAAGGAGCACTTTGGTGAGGGCATGGAGTTGGGTTTCTGTGAGGGTTTTGTAGCCCTCAATAGGGTCATTCAAAGTTGACCATTATTGGATTCTTAAACGTTTACTTATTGGTTACTTATTGGCATTTACTGCCAAATCGGCAATAAGTAGATGTAATGAGTGGGAAATAAGTGATAAATAAGTTCAACTTTGAAACCCCCCACCCCGGAAATTTACAATAAGTAGCCAATAATGAATTATTTTGCACACTAGTGAGGTTCAGCAATGGATCTCAGCACCTGACTGAGTTTGAATTGCACCAGAGCCAAAAACATGAAGTCCTTCCTGATACAGTACTCACTACGGTAGTACTTGCCATGCCCACCATGTCAAAATGTTCACATATGCTTGGAGAGGTGGTGGGCTTCCATGCTCAACGGAAATGGGCTCGCACCCTACACATGGCATACCAATTTATAGATGACCTCCCCAGCTCTGATGCCCAGGCTAACACTGACATATCGGAATTGTCATCAGTGTCTTCTCTGTCCTCTGCCTCTTCCCTATCCTCTGGCATATCAGATCCATCCAGCTCACCCTCACGCCACTCTCATGAAACCCACCTGGGACACCGCTCTAGTCTTTCAGATGATTTCAATAGCCTTGAAGATGCATTTCTGGAGCGGTGGGACACTGAGTTCCAGGCATTGGTGATGTCCTTGCTTACAGTGTGGGTCCTGGAGGTGTGTCCACCTGTAAAGAAGTTGGGTCAGCTAGACCTCATTCTGACCGACTTTCAACATCATCATCCTGACCGATTCTGAAAAAAGCTACGTGTATCACCAATTGTCTTTGACCACCTCATGGATCTCATCAAGGACCACAATATCTTCCACAACAACTCCAACATCCCACAGCAACCAGTACCTATTCAACTTGCAATCTTCCTTGTTTGTGTTGGGCACTATGGCAATGTGTCATCACCCAAAGACGTGGCTCAGTGGGGTGGGGTATGTGTTGGGACAGTGATCAATGCAACAAACCGCTGTCTTATTGCATTCTTAGCCCTTCATGATGAAGCGATCATGATGCCACCTGAGGAGGAGAAGAAGCATGTGAAGGAGTATGTAGAGAAGGTAACATGTCCAGAGTGGTGAAATAGATTCCTGCTAGCCGATGGAACCAAGTTTGCTCTCTTTCAGAAGCCCGGACTGCATGGGGAGGCATGGTTTGATAAGAACAAAGACTACTCCATCGATTGTCAGGTGTGTGTGTGATCTTCTCAAGCATCAGATCAAGTTCTGACTTGCACGCTCTAGATCATCAGTCTTCCACAAAACCTCTTGATCATCGATTACTCATTGGGTCACACTGGCAGTGTGCATGACACATGGGCCTTTTGAAGCACCCACACCTTCAAAAACCATGACAAGATCTTCGGGCCCAGTGAATGGATGTGGGTGGACTCCACATATACACCTGAGACATGAAGTGTTGCACCGTTCAAGAAGCCTGCCAACGGGCAGCTCACCACAGATCAGAGGACATATAACTATTGGGTGTCCAAGGTGAGTTGTACTACATTTGATGCTTAATCAATCTCACTAGTTACAGATACATATATGAATTGAGCACACATTGGGCCTGCTGAAGGGGACATTTCAGTCCCTGAAGGAAATATGGATCCAACTTGTCAACACCAAATGCCACATGATTATCATCATGTGGGCTTGCGTCTGCATCATCTTGCACAACCTTATTATCTGTATCAAGGGTGACAACTTTGATGAGAGATGGGGAGAGTGTCTTGTGAAAACAGGTCTGGATGATGAGCATGGTGCCAGCAATGCTGAGGAGGAGGATGAGCCTGAAGATGCGTTGGAACAGGCATGGTGATGAGTAGAGACACCTGGGCAGCGCTTCAGACAGAAGCTCATGGACAACTTGTTTAACAGCCCCTTCTGTCAAGTAGAACACCACCCATAGTACACTGTACATAATTTGCAAATGCTCAGCGCTCAACGATGATGTCCACACCATTACAACTCAAACACACCACAACTCAAATTGCTTCACAACACAGATGGCAGGATGTACAACACTACTGTCACCACCAAGGGTTTGGCTGCAACAGTAGACCAAGTCAATGGTTGCCTAGTAAGTCTTCAAGGGGGTTGAGCTAAGTCTCACAGCGACTTAGAAGACTGATAGAATAGGAGTTACCGCTTGCTGCACTTCAATGCAGTAGCCACTCCTTTGAGGGGGGGAAGGGGAAAGGGGAACGATATGAATTAAGACAGGAGACTCAACTTGCCGTCTTAGGGACGTCAAGGAGTCCTACTTATACTACAAGACAAGTACTAAGAATAACTATGCCAGCACATCACTCCACTATGACTAGGTATTCTAAGAATGACTACTCCACAGTGAGTCATGATCTGGTACAGTAATAGAACACTCCACAATGACTCTTATATCGTACAATAATAGCACAGCTCCACAGTGGCTCACCGCTCCACAATGACTCGTCGACTTCCACATATGGCTGGTTCCAGAACTTACAGGAGTGCAGTGCACAGCACCACTCCAGGCCGGTTGCATCACTGCTCCACTAGTATGGACGACCACATCCTGATCCGGTGTTCAGCGCCACACGCCTCCTCCTGCCTTGTTTCCCAAGCTGTAGGGTGTGTTGATATGCCTCCAGGTGCTTGACCTTGTCAGCGATGCGGGCCGCAACAAGGCGTTCTTCGCAGAGTGCATGGGCACTCTGGGCTGCCTGGAGCTTGCCTTCAAGGGCACAGATCTTGCCCTTGAGTTGCTCGGTATCTTCATCATGTCTTCTGTACCTTCGAACCTCTGCGGAGGCTTCCCGATCATCCAGATCGGCAATAGCTTGCTCCAGAACTGTGTAATCTTCGGGGGTACCCCACAGCTTTCTCCTAAACCAGCTGGGGAGGGGCTCCAGCGGCTTGTCTCCGAAATAGTTTGGAGTGGCATAGAGGTTGATAACGTGGGCTGTGGAGGGGTCCATGGAGAGAGCATGGAGTCCGGCAACTCGCCTGTCCGGAAGCTGTTTGATGAAGCAGAAAGCGGTTGCTGCCATCTTCACAGGGGATGTGGAAGGTAGGAATCCGCCTGGTATTCTCAATATATCCCTCAGGGCATTGGGCCATGGAATCGTCCTTGTGGAGCACCTCAATGGCGTCATTGAGCTGGGTGGTGAGGAGTTCTTCTTTCTGCTGGTGGAGGGTTTGGAGGGTGCGGATGTGAGCATCGTGGGATTGCTGCCTGATGACAATAGTGTTAATGAGGCCTCGGACCATGGCCCGAAGCTGGACAGTGGTGAGCATGGGGTTTGCTTCGACGATGGCTCACATGGAGCCGGGGGACAATGGTTCCTCCCAGTGGTCACTGGTCTCGAGGGTGTGTAGGGGTCCTGGGACGGGCATCGGTCCATCACCAGGTGGGTACTCCTCCTCAGAGGATGAGAGATGGTCTGGGAGTGTGGTGTTGGCTGTCGTAGGGGAGTTGACGCAGGTGGGGGATGGAGACGGCTGGAGCGACGAGGAGGATCCATCGAGGAGCTCAGTAGACATAGCCTAGTTGTGGTATCGGCAGTATCGTTCCTTACAGAAGGACCAGTGTTCAAGGGCGTGTGAATGGGTGTAGTGGGGCTTGCAGCGATGGGTGAGGGGACAAGAGAGCACCCTGTGGGCACAAGAGCACAGTCTGAACTCGTGGAATTGGTGGGTGGTGTAGGGGGTAGAGTGGAGCAGGGATCTGAGGAACTGCTTTGACTGAGATTCCAGGGTGGATTGCTGAGGCTTTGGAGGTGTGCACATCATCCTTTTATCTTTTGCAGTGGTTGGTGTCTGTGGTATTCCTGGACAAGGTCCGATGCATGCACCTGGTCAGCTGGTTCCCAGGTGTTGTCACTTTCCGGGTATCCCTTCCATTTGATGAGGTATTGGAGCGCTCCACTCCTGCCACATCACCGGTGACTTCTTATCTGCTCCACTTCATATTGCTCTTCTCCACCTATGAGGTCAGGGGGTGGTCGAGAATAGTTCAGTCCATGAGCTGTTGTTTCATGATAGGGCGATAGGAGGGAAGCGTGGAATATGTCATGGATCTGCCAGGCGAGGGGGAGCTCCAATTGGTACGCCACCGGGGATATCTCTTTCCGGATCTTAAAGGGGCCATATCTTTTTGGAGTCAACTTGGAGCTTTGGTGGGGAAGTCGAAGATGAGTGGCTTCCAGCCAGACCTGGTCTCCTGGTTGGAATTGGGACGGAGGGGCTGTTCCAGCCTTCCTATTGATGGCCTGTATTTCTTCCTGTCTCGCTTCCATCATTCACTCCACTCTTTCCTCCACCATTTCATTGTCCGAAGGAGTGATGCTTTGTGGAGCGAGGATAGGTTCATACCCTAACAGGATTTGATTGGGTGATAGCCCTGTGGTGGCATTGATCCGGTTATTGTGTACTGCTGTGGCCATCGTGATCCATTGTGTCCAATCTTCAGGGTGCATTGCTGTCACCGTTCGAAGGTATTGCTCCACCCACTGGTTCTTTCGCTCCATCAGTCCATCTGTTTGGGGATGGAAGGCAGTGGATAGATTCTGTGCAACTCCCAGCTTCTTTGTGAGTGCTCGGCCAAAGTGAGATGTGAACTGAGGGTCCCTGTCACTGATGACCTTAGTGGGGAGTCCGAACCATTGATAGATATTGTCCAAGTATAGCTGAGCGATTCCTAGTCCCATTATGGTTGTGGAGCATGGTAGGAACACTGCCACTCTTGAGCATCCATGGTCTACAATGGTAAGGATGGCGTCAGTTCCTCTGTGTGGGGGGAGTCCCGTGATCAGGTCCATTGCCACTGTTCTGAATGGTAGGGTGTGTTCCATTGTAGGGATGCGATATAAAGGAGTGTGTTTTCGATGGGTGATTATCTTCGTCTGTTGGCATATTGTGCATCCTTTGATATAGTCCGTGATCCAAGTCTTCATTCCTGGCCACCAGTGGGTCTGTTGCACCTTTCGCAGTGTTTCGTCTCTTCCAGGGTGTCCTGCCATAGGTGTGTCATGTGCCTTACTGACAATTGCTCTTTTGACTTCTTTGACGTTTGGCACGATGGTTTGCCCTTGGGCAGTGGTGGCAACCCGTATTCGGTGTGGGGGTATCAGGATGATATCTTTATTGTCTCCTGCTCCTTGGTCCACTCCAGGGGGTTGAGATAGTGCATCAGCAGTGGTGTTGGTCTTCCCAGGTATGTATTCCAGTTCATAGTCATATTCTTGTAGGACTGCATGCCATCTGGCCGTTCGTCGGTTTAGGTTTCTTGGGGACTTCCAGTATTGCAGGTTGGCATGGTCAGTGTGGATGATGAAGGGCATTTTGGTCCATCCCAGGTAGTGTCGCCAGTGAGCTAGAGCCTTCATTACTGCCAGTAATTCCCGCTCATAGATGTCATAGTTTCGTTCAGTGGCTGTGAAGGTGGCTGAGTAATAGGCAATGGGGTGGAGGACCGGTTTGTGACACTTAGCTAGTGTGGGGGTGGTGTGTTCTCCCTCCTGCGGAAGTATGGCGCCCACACCATAAGCAGAGGCATCGACCTGGAGCACAAAGCGTTTATCAAAGTCAGGTTGATTGAGGACTGGGCTACTACACATGCGAGCCTTGAGTTCCTCAAAAGCGCGTTGGTGGGCAGGTGTCCAGTGCCAGACAGTAGCCTTTTTAGTCAAGTCCAGGAGGGGCCAAGCAATACCAGAGTAGTTGGGGACAAAGTAGCGATAATAGCCGGTAAAGCCCAAGAATTTGCGCATGTTGGTGGGGGTCCTTGGGGGAGTCCAAGCGGTGACACCTTGGAGCTTTTTTGGGTGCATCTTCAGTTGGTTGTTGCCTATGATGACTCCAAGGTATTCAATTTCCTTTTGTTCGAACTCGCATTTCTCCGGCTTAAGGTAGAGGTCGTTTTGTTCCAGTTTGTCGAGGATGCTGTGTACATAGTTCCGGTGTCATTGGATATGCTGGGCCTCCGTTTCATGGGGGTATCGGGCCGTGTGGATGGCCAAGACATCCATATAGACAGAGAACCATCCTTGGCCCACCTCACTGCGAAAGATGGTGTTCATCATCATTTGGAAGGTAGCAGGGGAGTTGGTAAGGCCAAAGAACATAACCATGGGTTCGAACAATCCTTCTGGAGTGAGGAAGGCAGCTTTCCATTCATCGCCCTTCTTGATGCGAACGTTGTTGTACCCCCATCGGACATCAAACTTAGTGAAGAGGGTACATCCACTAAGCCAGTCGATCACCTGGGGAATGAGGGAAGACATTGTGGTTTCGTTTGGTCCATTTGTTGATAGGTCGATAATCCTGTACTGGTCGCAGCTTACCATCCTTCTTCTTAACAAAGAAGAAACTGGCCACATAAGGGGACTTGGAATTTCGGATCGTGCCTCTGGACAAGTGTTCCTGGACAAATTTGTGAGCTTCCAGTTTTTCTTCTTGGGTCAGGGGGTAGAGTCGACCAGGTAGTGTGGAGGGTGCACCAGGTAGGAGTTCAATAGCATGGTCCCATATTGTGTACTGTGGGAGTCGTTGTGATTCTTGTTCACTGAACACCTTGGCATGTCTTTAGTATTCCTCTGGGACTTTTGGGATGTCAGTGGTTTCTGGGGTGTTAAGCGTGATTTTCCCAATGAAGTATTGATTCCTGGAGAGTGGTTGAGGGACATTCTTTGTTCTGGGGATGAATTGGGCTTTGTGCGCATTAGGGGCCCTTAGGACGATTGGCAGTTGGGTGGTGTCGATCCATCCTTGTTTCCAGTTGATCTTGGGTTGGGTAGCAGCAAACCAGGGGTAGCCTAGTATCGCCTTGTGTTCCCCTAGGTCCGACAGGAAGAATCAATGTTTGGTGTGTTGGGTTTCCATCTGTATTTTCAGGTCTGTGTAGTACGTGAGGCTGCCGCTTTTGTTTTCTGTCCCATCAACATTGTATAGTGGTCTGGGTTTCTCCAGCTGCTTGATGGGTAGTCGAAGCCATTTTGCATACTGTAGGTTCATAAAGTTTTCTGTAGCCCCTGAGTCAATGAGGGCTATCCTGTCGGCTCTTTTCGTGATCAAGTGTGCATAAAATTGAACAGTCATCGATTTCCGAGCAGATATGTACACATTATCACTGTTGCTTCACCTAATCAGTGCTGCTCTGATTAGGCAGTGGGAAAATCCTCAGCTACACCCATCTCATGGGCAAGGCGTTCTTTTTCCACCATCGACATTCTCTCTAGGTGTGCATGCACTGTGGCTACAGTGTCGTTCATTGCTGGGCCTGGTAGGTCTTCTTCTTCATCTGGGTCGAAGTCCATGTAGTTGACCCATTTTTTGGTGGTATCTCTTTGTGGGCAGTTGTGCACGAAGTGTCCTATCTTGCCACAGGTGAAACAGGCGTTATTCCCTGTTCCCTGGGCTACTCGGCCTTGGAGGTTTCAGTTATTCGTTTGTGGCCTTTGTCTCCAGTTGCCTTGACTTCTATTGTGCCAATTAGTAGGGGCATGGCCTCTTCCTATGTCCATTGGGACAGGGATGTTGTTCATGGATGGGGGTGCAGTGGACAAGTTGTAGATGGGTTGGCGTGCTTGTCCTCCTTGGTAGTTTCCAGGTCTGGTGAAGAAGGGTCGTTGGATAGGATTGTTGAGCCGCTGATAGGTGTTTCCTCCTCCTTGATATCCCTGTTGCTTTAGTATTCCTTCAATCAGGGACTTTCCTTGCGCTAGGTGTTTGACTCGTTCTTTGAGGGATTGATAGTCGATGGGGAAAGGGGGTTTGAGGGTGTCCCTCAAGATAGACTCTGGTAATCCTTTGAGGAACATATTGAATGTTTCTTGATTGCCTTGGGTGTAGTCAGCTTTTTGGGCCAACCCTTCAAATTCGGCTACATAGGCATCATAGTCATTGTTCCTCATCTTGCAGTTTTTGAGCTTGACTCTGGCACGTTGAGGGGCTTGAGTGTCCTGGAACTGCTCTCTGAATTCCACTAGGAATTGGTCCCATTGTTATCTGCCACTGGGTCGAGTGCATCAAGCCAGGCTCCCATGTCTCTAACCCATTGGGCTGGTTCTTCACCTTTGATGAGGGTGAGGGTGAATGCAACTTTCTTGTAGGGAGAGTTGTATCCAGCCACATCGGAATTGAGGCGTAGACATCCCTTGACCTATTCAATGAAGTCGTCTGCTTTGGAGCGATCGCCATAGAATATTTGGGGCAATCCTCCCATGGCTTTGACCTCTGCTGCGACTGGTATTGGTTGTTGTCCTGCCGCTGGAGGACCACCCACAGGCTGTCCTCCTCCTGGTGGTCCACCAGGGCCTCCTGGGCCAGGGCCTCCTCCTCCAGGGGGTCCTGTACATCTGAGGGCCTGCTGGAGTCTTTCAGTGATGTGTTGCGCTCTGTCTGCACCTTGTCCTCCTGGTCCTCTGAATGAGGATGGGATATGGACTGAGATTGGGGTCGCAGATGTGAATGCTGCTGTTGTCTGGGTCTGGGTCGTCATGGTTGGTTCTTCAGTTATTGGGAACAGTGTGTGAAATAGTGGTGTTAGGGGGCTGTTCTTGACTTCTGGGTCGATGGGTGCTTGTCTGGTCTGAGTGTCGATTTCCTGCTCTGGTTCTTCTGGTTCATCTTTGTCTTCAGAGCCTTGCTTGGAAATATCGCTGTCACCTTCTTGGCTGGTAGAGTCGTACTTGTGCAATGTGTTGAGTTGTTCTGTGGTTTCGTACCACTGGTTCAATGAATCCCACTGGACTGCTGTCCACTGTCCTTGATACAGGCACACTTGTCCGAGACTTGATTCGATCTTCTTGTTGCTGTCTTTGCACACTAGTGCGATAGTGTGTCCTCTTCTATTCTTCGAACGTGTGGTGCCTAGAACTGCTACAAGGGTATTGGGTCTTGTTATACCCGCTTCTTCTGATGCAAGGATAGTTGCTCGGTAGGCTTTCTTCTGGCTGCTGCTAGCCGTTCTGAACAAAGTTGAGTCTAATGTCACCGCCAAGGGTTTGGCTGCAACAGTAGACCAAGTCAATGGTTGCCTAGTAAGTCTTCAAGGGGGTTGAGCTAAGTCTCACAGCGACTTAGAAGACTGATAGAATAGGAGTTACCGCTTGCTGCACTTCAATGCAGTAGCCACTCCTTCAAGGTAGAGGGGAAAAGGGAAAGGGGAACGATATGAATTGAGACAGGAGACTCAACTTGCCATCGTAGGGACGTCAAGGAGCCTTACTTATACTACAAGACAAGTACTAAGAATAACTATGCCAGCACATCACTCCACTATGACTAGGTATTCTAAGAATGACTACTCCACAGTGAGTCATGATCTGGTACAGTAATAGAACACTTCACTATGACTCTTATATCGTACAATAATAGCACAGCTCCACAGTGACTCACCGCTCCACAATGACTCGTCGACTTCCACATATGGCCGGTTCCAGAACTTACAGGAGCACGGTGCACAGCACCACTCCAGGCCGGTTGCACTACAGTATATTAAATTTGGAATGAGCTGAGTGATGGGGACTCAGATGGCAGTGAGAGATCACTCAGCTCGTCCATGAGCCCCAGACCACCAAGCGATGATTGGTTCTGGCGCTGCACCATCCCCGGTGCCACTTGGTGATTCTGAGACATCACCATCCACATCTGCATCATGCGGTATTCATGATGCTCCCACTGATGCTGCCTCTCCATCGCCTGGTTTTCCAGCTTGCAGCACTTCAACTCCAGTTCACCTATTGCATGCTCATGTTTCTGCATCCCCAGATGCTCAAGAGTCCGACTCTCCTTTGCAGATCCTTCTGCAAATGCGTCTTGAAGGGTACACTTTAACAACAATCCCGACTTAGGCCCAGGAGTGCTGGGACAGGATGGTGTCTTGAAGGCAGCCTTGGATTTGGCCTTGCTGCTACCAGCAACTGATGTGAATGGTGTGACTGAAGTGGGGCTGACTGATCCGATAGCGTCGTCACAGTCAGGTGAGGTGCGCAGGCTACATAAGTTACTTTCATCCTAAACAAATGCGATAAATGACATCTATGAAAGAAATGATACACATACCAAGCTGAAATCGCTGTGTCCATGACCATCCATCAGTACTGAAAGCACTTCAACTTCCATATCCTGCCCTGGGTCAGAGGGGATGGTGTATGGGTTGAAGTTTGGTAGTGTGCACCAGTACCCATGTAGCCTTGGCCACCACTTGAAGTTCTCTGCTTCCTTCTCTACAATTGGTTGAGTTTACAAACACCATAGTACAGATAGATTAAAACATACCAATTATGTTAGCAATCTCACTGCCTGATGTAACATCTTCCACCTTCAAGCCGGCACCAGTCCTCCCAATATGCTCATTTGCAGCACAATACTGCTTTTTTAGCCTAGAAACAAGTGAGTAGATACCAAATGCTTAGTTGAGTACTTACGTGTTGGTGATGTAGTTGTCAACTGCCTTTGCATACTTGTTTGGGTTGATTATGAAGTCAGCTCGCACTGCTGAATCATCGTCAATGGAGAAGATGCCATCAGCAAGTTGAAGATACGTGGCACCCTTGTTTGACTTTGCAGTCAACTTGGAGTGTCCCTCTGATTTCACAGCCTGGGTAGAGTCACCAAAGAGTTTGATGGCAACGTCTGGGTGCATGTCCAGATAGTCCAGTAAATGCTCCATGCACTCTGGATATTTGTCCCAAACAATGGACCCCGGGACTTTAAGGGTGAGAGCACCAGTGGCAGGCTCCTCAGGCTCTTCAAGGTCATCATCACTGGCTTCAGTGACAGCAGTTTTTCAATGTACGCATCCAGCTCTTTTGCCCTCAGTATGGGAAGATTCTGCTTGCAGATGGGATCTTTTAGGAGACTTTGAAGCCTTGAGTTTTGTCACTTTGGTCATTGCTTTAGCCATGATTAGCCAGGCAGATCTGAGGGAGAGGGAAAAGGACAACAAGGGAGGAACAACAGGGGAAGGAAGGAATGAGTAGGAATACATAAACATAGGAAAAAATCAGGAAATCAGTCAGAGTTTGGATTTGGAATAAGTGGAAGGCAAGAAGCAATGCAATAAGTAGGCCAGTAAGAATAAGCATCAACAAAGCTCCTTATCCCACTTATTCCTCTCCATCTTGTTTTCCTTTTCAAATAAGTGATAAAATAAGTAACATGATAAGCGGCCAATAAGTGCTACTTTGAGTGACCCTAATGATAGATCAGATGGTGTTTGGGAAGAGAGGCCCTTCCCAGTGATTGCTGGTCTTAAGGTTTTGCATTGGTCCTGGGATGGGAATGGTGTGTGGGGGCACAGGGATGGGGGCAGCACTGGAGGAAGGGGGCATGGAAGGTTGGTCTTCCAGTAGATATCCAGGGAGCTCCTGGCTTTGCTGCTCTTGCCCTGGGAGCACTGTGAGGATGATTGGAGTAGAGGGTGTGAACATGATATTTCTTTCTTGGTAAGAGCTATGATGGATGAGAGGAGGGAGGTGATGGAGGCTGATGCTTTCACCAGGGGGTTCTGCTTCCTTTTTATGCTGTTTAAGGGCCAGCATTTGTGATACTCCCAAAGGAGATCTGGGGCATGCACCTGGTCATGTGGTTCCCAGGTGTTGTCACTTTCTGGTTGCCCTGCCACTTTATTAGGTATTGAAGCTTCCTTTGTCTTCCATGGATCCAGTGGTTTTTGATCTGATCCACCTCATATTGTTCCTCTCCTCCCATGAGGTCAGGTGGTGGCTGGGAGAAGTTCTGTCCATGTTCTTTTGTTTCCTTGTATGGGGATAGGAGCCCTGTATGGAAGACATTGTGGATCTGCCATGAGGCTGGGATGTCCACAAGATATGCAACTAGTGCTTTGAGGTCCGGTCCGGTCCGGTTTTTTTGACCCTCAGCTGAAGGACCGGGACCAGGACCGGTTCTCATACTTACAGAATCTGGCAAAGACCGGACCGAAACCGCTAGGACCGGTCACTGTTGGTTGGACCGCGGTTCACAGACCATCCACAACCGGTCCTTAACTGGACCACGGTTCCTGTGAGATCAAACAAGAGATGAGAGGTTCCAGGGACTCTGGATTAGCATTGAACGAAGGCAACTATTTTTAGTATATACCTACAAGGGTCATATAGTATGGGAGTGGGGAAATGGTATCATAAACATGTTGGACAAAGCAGTGGCATGGAAAGGAAGGGAAAGGAAGTGCAGTCAAGTAAAAGGAGACAACCTAAAAGGAGGCGAAAGTGGGGCATACGAGGCCATGAGGTTCCGAGATAGGCTGTTCATCAAACCCTCCAATCACATTGGCCCGTGACAGCACGAGGCCGATGAGTGCACGGACGATGCGGAGCCACTTGCACCAGAGGTGAGTGGCCTTGAGACGGCTGGGGCAGTGCCAGCAATGGGTGGCACAAGACCAGGGCGGTGCCGCGCAAGGACACGCGCGGGACTAGGCGGTGAGGGTGAGAGCGAGGTGGAAGAGAGTGGCAAGTCCCAAAAGACCTCAAGTGAAAGCCCACTTGCACAGGCGCTGGGATATGGATGGAG
>QLOT01000330.1:4566-20922 GCA_003313875.1 Russula aff. compacta
TTTGAATATATATCTTGTTAAATTTTTAAAAATAAAAAGTAGTCACCACAACCCATATGCTAGGACAAAGTCTCCTCCCGCATCTGTTATGACTTCAGGAAAACGGGCAGTAAACAAATCAGCAAAAGCAAAGGCTCTAGAAGCCAAAGACACCATCATAACAGCTGGGAAGAAGAAAAGGGGAGCCGCAAGGAAGAAAGGCAAGGGTAAGAAACGGGCCTCCACACCCTTTGATGGCGAGAGCAGTGCAGAGGGATCTACTAAGGGAGACGAGAGTGAAGAGGTCAAAATTGAGTATGTGCTATACTCTTTATCTAGAGAGCACTTACTGACTCAGATGGTTACTTGACACAGCTGGAAGGATGCTGAGTTGACATGGTTGCTCATCTCTGCCATCACAGATGATGCTACTATCAAACAAGGCCTATTTCCCAGCCCTGGCACAAATGTGTCAATGTCGAAAGGGGGTGGAAAACCAAAAATGGACCACCAGTTTGCACTTGCTGTTGCACTGTTTTCTGAGCACCCCAAGTACTGTGAAGCTTTCAAGCGGGCAACCAGCCCAAAGGAGAAGGCTGTATGGGCCAAGCGGATCAAGAACTGTCTGCAAAAGTTGGTAGTGTATAAATTTTATTAGTGGGATTACAGATGAATAACAAAAGTGCTTGTCTAGCCTTGTACAGAAGACGCATGAGCATATAAAGGCAATGGGAGAAACTGGAGCTGGAATCACCTCTGAAGATCAGATGGATGTAGAGTGGGACAGCGAGTTTACCAATAAATGGAGTATGGGAATCCCAACTTGACTTTGTATAGCGTCTCACACATCCCCAAGAGCTCATCAAAGAAGGCTTTCCATGGCTATGGGAGATGAAGAACTCATTTTGGAACGCCCTAACATCATACCTGTTGGTATTGGCAACAACTCTTCTGACATAGACATGTCAGCATATGTCAATGTGAGCATCGGTGACGAGATCGACGAGAGCTCACAGCTAGCCAAAACCGGAAATGAAACTGAGTTGGAACCTGACCCTGAAGATGATGATGACCATGACGATGCACCCATGGACAGAGGAGACCTTGAGCTAATGGGATGGGGTGATGATACTGTGAAACTTCGAAAATGTGACACAAAGAAGACAGGAGCACATCCTGGCAAATCCAAGCCCACCACTCGTTCTGACTCAAAGAAAGTGAAGTTGATTGATCACTTTACTGATGTTGCAGCAGCAGAGGAACAGACAGTGCAGGCGCAGCTTGAATTAAAGAGGAAACGAGTTGAGGGCCAGACTGAGGCCGCAGTTGTGAAGATCAAGGCACAGGCAGAGATCCAATTGCAGAAGGATAGGTTGAGAGCAGAGGCATGCAGAGAGGCAAAACGGCAGGATCATGAGTTCTGGATGGCACAATTACAATCCCAACAGCAGGGTTTTTTCAATAATGCTGGACCAGCCCACCAACTGATCCAAATGTATGGCATGCAGGCCGGTCCAAGTCACTGTGATAGTGGCCAGGGAGCTTCCATTATTCCCGCTAGTTACGACAGCTCATCCGGGCCATCCAGGTCCCATTCCGTAACCCCCAATTCCTTGTTTGATAACTTCAGTTATGATCCATCCATCCCTGATGTCAATTAACTTATGCAATGGCTGGAAGGGTCTTTTTTATCTGTTCTAAGTAACTAAGACCGAAATATACATATGTTGCTATCTATGTGCGTTCGGATCTAGTGTGGACTCCCACTCCACTACTTCCAGACCTCCGATTCTGTAACTGGCCTTGTGTCACCGCCAAGGGTTTGACAGCAACAAAAGACTATAGCTAAGACTCTGTAGTGTCTTAGAAGACTAATAGAGATAGTTGGGTTCCCGCTTGCAGTGCTGCAACACTGTAGCCACCCCTTAGTGCAGAATAGAGAGTGAAGAGTAAGTCACTGTTATTGACAGGAGACTCAACTTGCCAGTACAAGGTAGCTAAGAGTCTCTACTTATAGAGGAGGGGGATCCTAGGATCCAAAGGAGTAACAGTACTCAGTATAGTAAGGAGAAACTAGGACGCAAACTGGGAACAAGGGAATAACCAAGAAGGGAACGATGGGTGCGTATAAAAGGAGTTGACAGTGGGTCACAAGGACCTAAGAAGCATATGATCCCAGCGAACAATAAGGGACCACACAGGAATGGGGTGCACACCAAAAATAAAAGTACAGTGCCTCAGGCCCACACAGACATAAACAATCTAATACTAGACTCCTGGCCGGTTCCACAACTTACAGGGGCGCAAGCAGTTGAATGCTTACCCCAGGCCGGTTACACCTTGGGTGAGCATTCAACTGCTCGTGCTCATGTAAGTTGGGGAACTGGCCCAGAGTCTATTGTGATGTGTGTTCTCATGTGCGCCTGAGGCACTGTACTATACTTTTGGTTACATTTCGTCCTTGTGACGTCCCACATATGGTTCCTATTGTTCTTCAGGAATCACATGCTCCCTGGGACACTTATTGTCCCATTGTCAATCCCCTTTTAGACATAGCCATTGTTCTCTTCTTGTGTCTCCCATTGTTCCCAGTTCTGTCCCATTGTCTCACCTATATGGGGTACTATACACAGCCCTGGATCCTAGGATCCCTCTTTAGTATAAATAGGGACTCATAGCTACCTTGTACCGGCAAGTTGAGTCTCATGTCAATCACAGTGACTTTACCCTCTATTCTCTCTCTACTCTAAGGGGTGGCTACAGTGTTGCAGCACTGCAAGCGGGAACCCATACTGCTCTATCTGTCTTCTAAGTCACAGCAGAGACTTAGCTATAGTCTTTTGTTGCTGTCAAACCCTTGGCGGTGACATTAGACTCAACTTCTTTCACTACAGCTAGCAGTTCCGACTTCAAGGGAACTATCGTCCATACGCATGAGGCGACACATGGACGACCAAACTCACAAGTACAACAAGTCAACGAGCATCACCAATACAACTTCAGAGGACATCCGATCCTGCTATTGACAGACGAGAACCAAAGGGTGAAACAGAGCTCACCACAAGTTTGCTACTACCATGGAGGGTGGTACCATGTCCATTGGAGCACAGAATACCAGAGGTATTCGCTAGGACAAAGATATGTCAAGCTCAACAATTACAACCTCACAAACAACAATCAGCCAGAAGGACAGGCTGAAGAAGAAGGACAATTGTCAGGAGACGAAGAAGACAAAGAACTCGACAACCAGATTAGGCTGACACCAATCCAAGAGAAGCTAAAAACAGCCCCAACGACCCCAGAGCAAGCAGCCCAACCCCTGTGGATCCCAGGAGTGACCCACACACCGATCCGTACTTTTTACCCCACATCAGAAATCCCATTGGGACCACTACCAGAAGGCAACCCTATCCCCAGCATTGTCCAAACTATGTCTGCTACACAAACACAAACAGCAACTCATGCGGCTACAGCAGCTGCCACACAACCAGCACAAGCAAACCTCATGGTAGCAGAAAGGCTACAACAAAGTATTCATCAGGCCCTAAGGAAGGGTCCTTTGGGACCAGGAGGGCCAGGAGGGCCAGGAGGACCAGGAGGACCTGGAGGAGGCCCCAGAGGCCCGGGGCAGCCAGCAGCCGCACAAGTCCCAATACAAGTCCCAGCTGATGTCAAGGCTATGGGACAGCTCCCCCAAGTCTTCACTGGAGATAGATCTAAAGCAGACAACTTCATTGAGGAAGTCAAAGCATATTTTTGAGTCAATCACAGAGTAGCAGGATATGATTCCCCATACAAGAAAGCAGCATTCACCCTCATGTTAATCAAGGGTGAAGAACCTGCACAGTGGGTCAGGGATATGGGAAATTCACTGGACGGCCTTGCCCTTCCAGCGGATAACATCCCAGCCCTCTGGGACCAGTTCCTCACAGAATTTGCAGACCAGTTCCAAGACACCCAGAGTGCACAGAAGGCCAGGACCCAGTTGAGGGACCTGAAGATGCAAGGCAACCACTATGACGAATACATTGCCAAATTTGAAGGCCTCCTTAGGAAGGCAAACTACACTGTAGGAAACAAAGAAACCTACAATATGTTCCTACAAGGAATACCATGAGACATGCTTGAAAAGGCCCTAGCCCCACCATACCTGACAAACTACATGGAATTGAAGGAACGAGTCAAGCTCCTCACCCAGGCCAGAACCACCATCGAGGGCATTGTAAAATCCCTCAGTACAGGGAACATGTACTGAACCCTTAACCCTCAGTTCAGATGACCCTTCTTCAATTTGGGAGGAGGGCAAAACAGTCAATGGAGGCCCACGCCACACCCCCCATTCAACTCCTCTAATGCCCCCAGAACCATGAACAATATCCCGGTCCCTATTGACCTTAGCAGAGGACACATGCCCAACAACTGGAGGGGCAGAGGACAAGGAAACTGGCACCAAGGCCAAAACAGTTGAGGGAATGTAGCCGGGTTTGGCGACGCCAATGCATGCTTCAACTGTGGAATAGTGGGCCACTTTGCCAGAAACTGCCCCAGCAGACCCAAGCAAGCCTTCCAAAACACAAGGTGGAAGGGCAAAAACCAAGCTAACCTTATTGACTTCGATGAAGACCAAGAAATGGGGGAGGTCGAAGAGGACTCGGTGGCAACCATGCGAGCCCACCTCCAGAGGATGACAGTGGAGGACCAGCAGCATCTGGAAAAGGAAATGGGAGCTTTGGAGGATTTTCCCACTGCCTGATTAGGTCAGCACTACTCAGGCGGATCAATAGCAACGACGTATACATGTCAAATAGAAAATCAATGACAGTTCACTTCTACACACGATCAATTGCAAAAAGAGCCGAAGCAATAGCACCAGTGGACTCAGGGGCCACGGAAAATTTCATGAATCTATCCTATGCGCAATGGCTTAAGCTACCCATCAAGCAACTAGCCAAACCAAGACCACTGTACAACGTCGACGGCACCCAAAACAAGAGCGGGTCACTTCAGTACTACACTGACCTACAACTACAAACAGGCGGCCAAAAGACAAATCACAGGTTCTTCCTATCAGACCTAGGAGAACACAAAGCCATCTTAGGGTATCCATGGTTTGCCACCACCCAGCCAAAAATTGACTGGAAGAGGGGTTGGATTGATATGAGCCACCTCCCCATTGTCCTCTCAGCCCCAAATGCGGCCAAAGCGCAATACACCCCAAGGACAAAAAATGTGCCATGGCCAATAAAGAGATACCAACCGCAATACTTCCTAGGGAGGATCACCGTTGGCGCCACAGGCGAAGCAAAGGAAACTAAGGTACCAGAAGAATATCAGAGACATTCAAAGGTATTCAGCGAGGAAGAATCCCAGAGACTTCCTCAGTATACAGTCTGGGACCATGCCATCGAGCTGTTGCCAGGAGCACCAGTGTCACTACCAGGATGGCTGCTACCCCTCACGCAGCTGGAAAAGGAAGAAGTCCACAAATTTGTCAAAGATCACCTAAAAAGGGGGACCATCTGTGTCTCCAAATCCCCTTACGCAGCCAACTTCTTCTTTGTAAAGAAAAAAGACAGCAAACTGAGACCAGTACAAGATTACAGGCCTCTCAACAAATGGACTAAGAGGAACAGAAATGTCTCACCCCTCATTCCCCAAGTAATAGACCGGCTTAGTGGATGCACCCTCTTCACTAAGTTTGACGTGCGATGGGGGTACAATAATATCCGGGTCAAGGAAGGAGACGAGTGGAAAGCAGCATTCCTCACTCCGGTGAACCGACAGTCATGTTCTTCGGTCTCACCAACTCACCGGCAACGTTCCAAATGATGATGAACACGATCTTCAGACCAGAAGTAGGAGAGGGATGGCTTTCAGTATACATGGATGACCTCGCCATCCATATGGCCAAACTACCCCACAAAACTGAAGAACAGCATAAGCAAAGGCATCGGGAATATATCCACAGAATCCTGGACAAACTGGCAGCATATGACCTCTACCTGAAACCAGAGAAATGTGAATTTGAGAAGGATGAAATTGAATACCTCGGGGTCAACGTAGGGAAAGGGAGGCTCCAAATGAACGCACAAAAATTACAAGGAGTAGCAGACTGGCCACAACCCAAGAAGCCTAAAGACGTGCAAAGCTTCTTGGGCTTCACAGGGTACTATTGGTACTTCATACCCAATTATTCAAAAATCGCTAGGCCACTCCTCAATCTCACAAAGAAAACCACACCTTGGCACTGGGACAAACCACAGCACAAGGCGTTTGAAACTCTGAAGACCCTCATGTGCAGGAGCCCAGTGCTCAAACAACCAGACTTTGACAAACAATTTGTATTACAAGTGGACGCCTCAGCATACGGCCTGGGGGCCATACTCTCACAGGAGGGAGAAAACATCACGCCTACACTAGCCAAACGTCATAAACCCATCCTCCACCCCATTGCTTATTACTCAGCCACCTTCACACCCACCGAACGAAACTACGACATTTATGAAAGGGAACTGCTGGCCATCATGAAATCCTTGGCACACTGGAGGCAATACTTAGGGTGGACCAAAACACCATTCATCATTCGTACCGACCATGCAAACCTCCAATACTGGAAATCTCCAAAGAACCTCAACAGAAGAACGGCCAGATGGCACACCAACTTGCAAGAGTATGACTTTACCCTAGAATACATTCCAGGGAAAACAAACATGGCGGCTGACGCACTCTCAAGACCGCCAGGAGCAGACTTGGGAGAAGAGGACAACAAAGCGATCACTGTTTTTCCCCCAGAACGAATCCGCACTACCAAAACAACCCTTACAACCGCGCAAGGACAGACCATAGTCCCCAACATAAAGGAACTAAAATGAGCCATCGTGTCTCACGCACATGATCACCCCACAGCTGGACATCCTGGCAGGGATGAGACTTTGAGGAAGGTGCAACTCACACATTGGTGGCCAGGGATGAAGATGTGGATAGCAGAATATGTCAAAGGATGTGCAACTTGCCAACAGGCCAAGATCCTCACTCACAAAAGGAAGGTCCCACTGTTTCGCATCCCCACACCGGAAGGGACAGCACCCTTCCAAAGCATCACAATGGACCTCATCACTGGCCTGCCCCTGCATAATGGGCTGGATGCAATTCTGACCATAGTGGACCAAGGGTGCTCACGCGCGGCCATATTCCTCCCATGCAACACATCAATAACCAGCCCAGGAATAGCCTGGCTATACCTCAAACACGTGTACCCATGGTTCGGACTCCCCAAGAAAATGATCAGCGACAGAGACCCCCGGTTCATGTCACACTTTGGAAAGGCACTTACAAAACGATTGGGCATCCAACAAAACCTGACCACAGTGTTCCACCCTCAAACGGATGGGCTTTCCGAACGGAAGAATCAATGGGTAGAGCAATACCTAAGGCTGGTAATGGCAGGACAGCCCAAAGACTGGACGGAATGGCTCCCAGTTGCGATGGCAGTGCACAACAACCAGAGGAACAGCACTACAGGGTTATCGCCCAATCAAATCCTCTGGGGATACAAACCACTGCTGCACCCAGCTGATGACACCCCCACCAATAATGAGATGGTCAAAATGAGGGTACAAAAGATGGAAGAGGCAAGAGACAGGGCCATCAAAGCCATCAATCAGAAAGCACAGAACATTCCACCAGCACAGTATAGACCCGGGGATCAGGTGTGGCTCGAGGTGACCCACCTTAAACTCCCCCATCAAGGGTCCAAGCTGAACCCCAAAAGATACGGCCCTTTCAAAGTGCTAAAAGAGGTATCACCGGTGGCATACCTCGTTGACATTCCTGTCTCATGGCAGATCCACAATGTATTTCACACGGGACTCCTTACCCCATATAGGGAAACAAAAGAATATGGCCCAAACTATACAAAGCCTGCACCGGACCTTGTGGAGGGCGAGGAACAATACAAAGTGGAGCAGATCAGAAATCACAGGTCCCACAGAAAACAGAAGACCCTGCAATACCTAATAAAGTGGCGGGGCTACCCTGAAAGTGACAACACCTGGGAACCAGCTGACCAGGTGTTTGCCCCAGATCTCCTTGGGGATCATTGGTCTGCCGGGTGGCCCGTTCAGGAGCGCAGAGATCCAGGCAAAGGTGCCAAAACGATGTTGATCGGTCGCCTGTCCGCGTCCATATGGCCCAAATGGGAATCCAGGGAGAACTGCACTGAGTCGCAGGGGTCAGGAGGATACAAAAGTGGAGGAAGGAGAAGGGGAAACATGCTAGACGTAACGTCGATGCCCGAATTGGCTTCAGCGAACCTCCAGAGCTCACATTCAGCAATGACTTGCGCAGCAGTGTGCAGGCACCAGGGATGCAGTCCAAGCTTCTCACAGTCATCTGCTGTCTGAGAGTATCACAAGCGCTGGCCCTTGAGTAACATAAAAGGGAAGCAGAAACCCCCGGCAAAAGCAGCAGCTCTCACAGCTTCTACCCCTCATCCTCTCTCTACCATTGCCCTCACAGCCGAAGAGTTAGCATGTCTGGCCCATCCACCATATCCTCCCCACTCCCAGTCCCAGCACCCAGTCTCCCCGGAGGCCTTGAGCCGATGGAACTCCAGTATCCAAGAGAGGAGGCTCCTGTACCAGCAGCCACTGGGACCACCACGAAGTCTCTCACCATCCCCACCTTCACCATTGGCCCCAGAGTTATCTCCATTCCAGGCCCCTTCCACAACCTCGAGACCAGCAACCACTGGGAGGGACCCCTCTCCCCTGCCACTGTATCAGCCATCATCGACGGCCATGACGACCTCACCCCTGCCCAGCTATGAGCCCTCATCAAGGGGCTCACCACCACCATACAGCAACGTCGCGCTGACAAGGAGAAACAGCTCAGTGCCCTCAGGAGACAGTGTAACGACATCAACCAGGAGCGGGCCGCCCTCAAGGCATGGGTCAAGGTTCTCGAGGAGCTGCTTGAGTGTCCTGAGGGCTACCAGGAGAACAACGGCCACCTCCCGGACTTCACTATCCCCACTGAGGATGGCGAGCAGCTCGCCCATTTCATCAAACAACTCGACGACGGACGAGTGGCCGGGCTACCTGCCTCAGCAAGAGGGGAATCCGATGCACACATGGTTGAGCTATATGCGCGACAGGACTCTCAGGATAGGCCCCTCGAGCCCCTTCCTCACTGGCTCCGGGCCCGGCTCTGGGGGGACCACATCAATTACTGGCTGCTCGAGGAGGCCCTCCTCAAGCTCGACAACTGGACCATCCATGCCGAGGTTCTCCGGTACCACCACCTCAACCACAAGGGTGACCAACTCCAGCAGGAGAACAAGCGGGTGGAGGCGGATCTTAGGGCCATTATTCAGGCCAAATCCGCCTCAGAGGACCACCTTGTTGCGGCACAGCTGGCAGACAAGGTCCGCCACATTGGAATCGACGAGTTCAAGCCTCAGCTGGGGCGACGATCAGGGATGAAGAATGGATGAGGACGTCCTTTCTAGCGGAAGGGTGATGTAACCGGCCTTGGGTGAGCATTCAACTGCTCGCACTCATGTAAGTTGGGGAACCAGCCCAGAGTCTATTGTGATGTGTGTTCTCATGTGTGCCTGAGGCACTGTACTATACTTTTGGTTACATTTCGTCCTTGTGACATCCCACATATGGTTCCTATTGTTCTTCAGGAATCACATGCTCCCTGGGACACTTATTGTCCCATTGTCAATCCCCTTTTAGACATAGCCATTGTTCTCTTCTTGTGTCTCCCATTGTTCCCAGTTCTGTCCCATTGTCTCGCCTATATGGGGTACTGTACACAGCCCTGGATCCTAGGATCCCTCTTTAGTATAAATAGGGACTCATAGCTACCTTGTACCAGCAAGTTGAGTCTCCTGTCAATCACAGTGACTTTACCCTCTATTCTCTCTCTACTCTAAGGGGTGGCTACAGTGTTGCAGCACTGCAAGCGGGAACCCATACTGCTCTATCTGTCTTCTAAGTCACAGCAGAGACTTAGCTATAGTCTTTTGTTGCTGTCAAACCCTTGGTGGTGACAGATTCCATCACTTGCAATTCCGTTCCGTTACTCCGTTCCACTACATTTTGCTTGTCTCGCATTTCATGCCTCCATAGTCTGATCATCTCATCACTCTAATTGTCTTCAACATGGAACGCTGTGCCACCCTGGTGTAATTTTTAAGGGGGATAATACTATGGAGGTGAAACACAATACGAGCGAATAAATGAACAGAACTCAGAAGTAATGGAACAGAAGTCCGGACTAGATCCGAATGCGCGTAGATAGCAACAATATGCACATATGTATATTTCGTCTGCCTCGCCTTCCCCTCTTATCTTCCTTAGTCTTTGGCTTCCCCTTGGGATGACACCGACCAGCTTGTGTGCTGTCTATTGGCACAGATAAGACGTCGTTTCAATTTTTCATGATGTGCCTTCGCTGCTTGTAGACAAGCTGATGAATGACTCAGATGTGGGCAAGATGGGGTATTGTCAGATGATGACAATGATGACAGACCTTCATCGATGAAGGGATCTTGCATGACATTATTGTTAGGAGTCTACTCACCCTCGCATTGCATTGCAAAGGCATGGATCCCTATACAACTAGCGATCCAGTACATTGCGAACTTGTGTGATCTTTCATTCTTGATTTGGACATGTAGGTCCTTCAGGGATCCAAACCAGCCTTTTAGAAACCCAATAGCATGCTCCGAGCGAATGCGAACCATCGAGACATGGTTATTGTAGAACTCATTTTCCAGTATATCGCATTCAGGCTTCTTATATGGGGCCACAATGTTGGAAATGTGAGCGCACGGAATGCGCAGATCTAGAGATCCGTGATACAGTAAGATATGATAAGATCATCAGACATTTCAGTTAGGTACACATACGTCGCCGTCCAGCGACACTAGTACGATGCTAGGCTTAATCCTGGTGTGTTTCAGCACACGCTAGCCATTCCTTAGGCTGTAGACATACAGTATATATACGTCGTAGTTAGCCGTTTGGGCCCCTCAGTTCTAGTGCTTACAGCGCACACTGAGGTGAGCCATCCTATATTCCTAATATACACAGTTCTAGTGCTTACAGTGCACACTGAGACAACACGCGCGCATCCGCGGTTTCTCATAACCCTAAGGTTTGCAACAGGTTATGGGCCCTGCTCTTGCCTATTGAGATACCTGTCATTGCTGCTAAAAAGGTCCCTGCCACGTCATGTCTACGATTACAATCCTCCACACCAGTATCCCCTACCTCCACCCCCATGGCGCCAACTGGGCCATCTTTGCCAGACGCTTCCGAGAAGCAATGAAAGCCACTCACTTTTGGGGTCACTTTGATGGCACTAAGCCATGCCCTAGACCCAAGAAAGCCAGCAAACCCACAAGCGCTGAAGTTGACGTGGCCGAGGAGTGGGAGTATCAGGACGCAGTGGCTGGCTACTTGCTGGGCCTACGCCTCCCTGATATCATTGCCATCCGCCTAGCCAGTTGTGTTACCGTGCGCAACCGATGGGAAGTCGTGGCCAGCCAATTCCAGGCCAAGAGCGCATACGCGCAGGCAGATCTCCACCAGTCTTTCCTGGAGATGTGCTGCGCGAAGGGGGAGGATGTCCGAGAGTTCCTTGGAGACCTCTGCTACAAGAAGGAGGAGTTAGGGGCTGCAGGGGTGCATATCACAGAGAAGGAGTATGAGTATACCATCCTTCGCGGCATCCCATCTGAGCTCGCCACCTTCGCATCCCGCCTCCTATCCGCAGCACTCATCCAAGGTGCCAGTACAGTCGACCTTGACACCCTCATCAACCAGATTTGTGAGGAGGCCGACCGGCTGAAGACGAGGCACACGGGAGGGAAACAAGGGAGGACAGAGCTGAAAACTGAAGAGCTCTTTGTGACCACAGAATCCGAGAGACGGAGGCGACGCAGGGGCAAGTGCCGGAAGTGTGGTGAAGAGGGCCATTGGGCCCACGAGTGTTGCACCCCGAAGAGGGAGGGGAATGCGACTGCACCAGCCGCACAGGCATCATCGGGGGCAACAGCGCTGCCCGAGGCCCGGTATGCAGGTGAAACCCACACCATCCTGCCAATTGAAGTCGCCGGAGAGTTCTGGATGGTCGAAGAAGAAGAGGTCGCTCATGCGCAAATGGTTGACGCAGAGCTGGACCCAACTCGAGGCCACCTTGAGGACCAGAAAGAGGTTGCTCATGCGCAAATGGTTGACGCGGAGCTGGACCTGACCTGGGGCCACCTAAAAGATTCAGTTGCGGATGCTCACATGCCACTTGTCAGCATGGAGCTGGACCTGTCATTTGGCAAACTGGACAGTCTGAAAGAGGTCGCTCACACGCAACATGTCAGCATGGAGCCAGACCTGCTGCTTGGCGAACTGAATAGTCCGAAGGAGGTCGCTCACGCGCAACATGCCAGCATGGAGCCGGACCTGTTCCTTGGTGAACCGGACAACCTTGAAGACCATGCTTGCATGCAACCCATAGGCACGGAGCCAGAGGTCTTGCTGGACACAGAGTGCGACTGGCTGGAGGAAGTTGAGGAGGTGGAAGAGGCAGAGACCGCCGAGGCGATCGCAGCTGTCAATGAGGAAAAGGATCCTCGCGTCAACCTGCAAGGGCCTGGAGTCAGCCACCTTACCATGCTCGAGGGGACAAATGCCCCTACCCTCGCATTGCCAGCATCGCCGGACCAGCCCGTCCTGTTGAGGACAGAAAGCCTGTTGAGGTCACCAGCCATCGGAACTGGGACGCAGGCCACCGGAGAGCGAAGGGGCAGTATTGACTTGAAGCCGCCGCCGCTCGATCCACCACCACTGAATGGGGCTACAGAACCCCCTTATAACACTGTGCCTGAGCAGATCCAAGCCCCCACCCAAGTGGAAAGGCCATCGGAGTCACTCCGGGGCAACAAAACATGGCACGCGACTGGGCATGATAGCCATGCGTCGGCGCACATAGTTGAGGGCGAGACACCCCTCAGGATGGTGCATGGGCGCCCTCCTGATCCCACAGACCCGTACACAAGACGCTCCACCGCCTGGGAGCAAGTCTCCATCGACCCGAAGGCCTTTGCCCGTGTATGTCAGGCACGGGAGCCTGTCCCCGATGATGGTACTGGCGCGCTCCTCGACCCTCGGCCCAGTCTGGGCACCGAGCATACGATGCCTATTTTGAGGTGTCAGCTCTGCTCGAGGGGGAGCAAAACTTTATCTTATCGAACATGGACAGCGAGCAGGCTGTCACCCCCAAAATCATTTCATTTCCATCTTCGCCCCCTGTGCTCTCACCATCCGACACCCTCGAACACAATTTGAAGCCCAGCGAGGGAGTGGAGTCCGAGCGACACGATGCTGCGCAGCGTCCCGCACACTTGAAGCTGCCTGACCGTGTTCCTGAGGACCCGGACGAAGCAGGGAGGGTGCAGCAGGAGAACGCTCCTGCCGTAGTTGGTCACCCCCAGCTTGGATTTGAAGTCGAAGTCGGCAGCGTTGAGGCACCGAACCCGCGCATGGTAGAGGCCAAGCGCAGGGCCAAGGGACCCCTGCAAAGACACGCTACTTGTCACTGGTCATAGCCGTGACCCTAGTAAGGTCTGTAGTGCCGAGTACAACGCTCGCAA
Source organism: Russula aff. compacta (assembly GCA_003313875.1). Lineage (NCBI taxonomy): Eukaryota > Fungi > Basidiomycota > Agaricomycetes > Russulales > Russulaceae > Russula > Russula aff. compacta. Next base: position 18,206 of record QLOT01000330.1, read on the forward strand.
GTCCCACTTGCGAGGAAAGGTAAACAAGCCACGAATCTCCCCCTGGGGTGACTAGGTCACAAACGCTGTATTCTCCTAGACAAGGAGGCGTACAGGGTGGACAGGAGACTCGACTTAGAGAGTCTCTAGCCCAGCGCCTAATGCGCTTATATACCTCAGCCTTAAGGGCCGGTAGTCCGAGCTATAGTACAGTAATGCGACAGTAGTAAGCGTACAGTAATCAGGAACAATAAGAGAACAATCAGTAAGCGATTAGACTGCTCACAAAGCAGAAGTCCTAATCCAGCGCACTGACTAAAGCGCTGACTGATGCTGAGAGATACTAAAGAGCTTCCAAAGCTCTTACTCATCGCCTCTGACTAACCGTTAGTCATGCACAGTCATCCTGCTTACTCCAGGGCTCTGTCTTCGTCATCCTGCTCTTAGGGCATCCTAGAAGCCATAGTCCATGCGGTATCGCGTGCGTCGGACCGTGACCGCATAGCCGGTCCGCGCGTGCCGAATCCTGTCCTGAACGTCCATGATCCTCGACTTACCCTTGATCATGCCCTCAAAGACCACTCCTGGCCTTATCCTTGGGTTCTTCATCGTCTATCGGCCCTCCAGGGTCCCACCAGACCCTATCCTTGGGCTCTAACCTCGACTCCTGATGTCTCCGCGGTTCACGTAGCCAGGTGGCTAGCCGTGCCGTGACACTACTGAACGCGAGCGCGGGCCTGATCTGCCACCACCAGATGCGGTGCGCAAACCCGACCCAAGCGTCTTGAAGGATGCAGGCACTTGCAAGCCTGGAGGTGTGCTGATTGCCCCAAAGAGAGCCGATCCCGGGCGTCTTGAGGGAGGCATGTCGCACCGCGAGGGTGAGCCGGCCCTCTTGACGAATGCCACTCCCAGAAATCTTGAGAAGACGCAGCACATTGAGGGGGAGTACTTGGAAGGCTTTGAAGAGCCCCAGAGACTCCATGCCAAGGCTGCAGCGCAGAGTCCACAGGCATCGTCACCCGCCGACAAAGAGGCACCCTCCACACACAAAAACCAGATCAGTATGGCTGGCATCGAAGAGACCGATGGCCACGCACCTTTACACCCCCTTTCCATCACCTTGGGCCACTTTTGGAGTGGCCACATCCATTCGTTTCAAGCCCGAATGCATGGGCGCCGCCATTGTCATCATCGTTGGAAGGACAAAGGCTTGTAGCGGAACTGGTGGGCAAGTCACAGTTGCCTACTTTTAGCACACGTTACGATCACGTGAGAGCCCCACAGCTTGGCTGAGAAGCACGGCCCTTTCCACACATTTCAAATGATAAGTGTTATACCTCGAGATAAAAAATATAATAAACTTAATTTAATAAGTTGTTTACTACAAACAATGAATTTATTTTTAACTCCGTCGCTTTATTTGGTTTCAAGTCATTTTCTCTCTAAGTCATTTTCTCAAAGTCGTTTATTTAATGTAAAATAAAGTAAAGTACAAGCAAATTCTAAGGCTGAGACAGGGGCGCTGGCGCGAACACAAAGCAAGGTGTGGTAGTGGGGGGGGGCGCAGTGGAAGGGGGGGGCATGATCGAGACTGTGCGGGCATTCGGAGGCGCAGTGGCGGAAGGGGGCGCAACAGCGATGGGTGCATGGGCACACACATGTGCATTTGCTGCAGCGGAGAGCGCATCGGGCTTCGCGCGCTTACCAGATCTTTCTCCCCCAGCATAAGGATCTGTGTGAATGCGGCGACGCTTCCCCTTAGCGACACCGATGCTCTGTGCTGTTAAGCCACGCTCCTCCGGGAGGCATACCCGTTTTGCATGCTGAGCTGGTGTTCGCTTTGCGCCCATATGCTCGGCCGTTTCCGGCCAGGGCCTTTGATTGGGTGCGATAACATTCTTATCTGGTAAGAGGCTTGTTCCTCGTATGGAAGCGACGGCAGCCTCAAGGGTATGCTTAGCTAATCGAAGAGCGCTAAGAGTGGCTGGAGATAACGCTGATTGATCTGAGTATAACACACTCGATAGATTGTGAATCTCTTCCTTGAGGATCTGAGTATCCTCTGATCTGAAATTGCACTGGGGGAGATCTGAAGGCTGGGGTGACTTTGTGACTGCGATCTGGCTTCTTTCTTCAGGGCGTAAGTGAGGGAAATGGTCGTAAATTGCTGCTATGTGCTTGCAGAATGCGATCCTGGGGAAGTCAATGCAATTGCATGATAATCGCGCTAGATCCACGGCATAGTAGTGCCCCGATCGAGATTGGGATGCCACATGAAACTGAGTGCGATCAAATTCTTGAATTGAATCGTGAGAAATTGCCTTGGCGCTGGCCAAAATCTCCTGCTGCCGCTGCCCTACGAGATCGGGGCCCTCCAGCCCGACGATCTGTCTTTCATGCTGATTTTGATAACTTGGCTCCATTGAATTGACCAGTGTATGGACTAGATGGTCAATGCGCTGATTGCGCTTCCCATCTAGCCAGTGCGATTTCAAGACATGGTGATAACTAATTTACATCAGTTATCTTATCATTGATAAGCGTGAAAAAGTGTACGCTTCAATTAACATATTTGTATCCCCTTCCTCAAAAATACATCAATTTTTTCGTGCAATTTTGGACCACATATGAGATGATGACACCCATTCCGTGGCCAAATACTGCACAACACTTTGCGGGAAAGTGGGATTGGACGAGATCTCATCCCACAGATTGAGGAAATCACCTAGATCATC
>QLOT01000332.1:0-12233 GCA_003313875.1 Russula aff. compacta
ATCATGATGAGCAAGCACGCATTCCCATTCGGAACAATGCCAGTGCGTGTCCTCTTTGGTTTTTCCGTCCAAGGTCAGTGAACGAAGAGTGGAGCTACGCCACCAGTGAGTTTTTTTGTCCTAGCTCCTCCTAGTACAGCGGCGCTAAGTGGAGACAGCCCAATAGGTACATGTTCAAAGTTTGAGTCATAACGACTCGACTTGAATCGAGTCGCTCCGAGTCAGGCAGGGTCGCGTTTAACTGTCTCGTAAGTGTGGCTGCAAACTGCGGTGCATTTTCGCATCATGATTTGCCTACCCACGCACACGTTCATCACCCTGTTTCACATATTTCATAAATCATAAACCTGCCAAACACCCAAAGACACGTCCTCGAGGTGGTCCATTCTGGGACGGGCGTAGTGCCAACCACTGGGTCGGCCCGGCCCGCTCGGGCCCTGCCGATGTGGTGACAGATCCAGATCCAGATCGCTTCGCCACTTATTTTTTCGTTGGTAGGCCGTGGCGACCCTGAACGTAGATAAATGACCCACACTGACACCGTCAGAACCGCAGATGCTTTTTTCTCTCTGCACCGCATTCAGTTTAACTTCACGGCAGGTCCCGACTCAGGGCCTCCCCTCCAGAGACGTCGGTCATTTTTCACTGTAGCATGGACGTCGGTTCAGTTGCGGGTACGCTCCCAGGTTTTAGTTTCATGAGCCGGGAGCTGAGTGTGCCAGTGCGCACACCGCCCATGTATGTGCCAATAACCTTGGAGACAATCATGACCATGATATATTACCCAACTCGTCGCCGTCACTCAAAGGTTCCCAATTAAAGAAATTATAGGAACTAGGAAACAGGAAGGTAGGGGTGTTAACACTCTCCATCCGATGTTACCTTTTTTTTTCGTAGCTCGCTATAGGCATGCCTTGCCAGATTGAAATCAATTTTTCTGCTGAACGAGTGGACAGCTGCGCAGCGAGAAGGATCCCGAGCTTTGCTCTTGACTTCCGAGCTAGTGAACTAGTGAACACACAAAAGCCAGACAAGAGACTTGGGTACGGTGCCCATTTCCAACGCCAGAGACTGTGTGAAGAAGGCCAGGCCCGTCATTTTTTGTAATTCCCGCGTGCTAGTTCCCTGCGTTAAATAGATACACCTTAGGCTTTGTGATGGTGATGTAGATCATCACGCAACAGACGCTCGCAGTCGGCGGCGGCGGGAGAATGCCACCGGCGCACCATTTTTTTCATTGGCCTACCAGTACCACTTGCACAGTAAATATCATAACTTGTTACAAATACTAAGAGTTGATAATAAAAGACAGATACCAGCCGGGTAAATAATCTTCAATTTATGAATCTTCCTGTTGAAGGGAAATTACATTGGGCGATGAACTTTTCTGTCTTTTTTTCTCTTCTGATGAAGGGGGGAGAAGGTGACGCGACATTCTCACCGATTCCGCCTGAGCTCGTCTCACCGATCGTGATGATGATGGTGATGGACCCTCACAGTAGATGTAGAAACAGCATGCATGCCCCTACTATAGTAGTAATAGTAGTAGGTAGATTTGTTTCGACAGTAGCCACAGCGCTTATCTTGGCGCAAGCGGGCAGACTTCGCCGTCCTACGTCACCAAATATGGTACAAACAACAGCAGCACAGCACCTAATTATAATGGCCTTAGGTTCCGAAGTGGATGGCGATCGTAGTATAGTAGTGGCGTTGGAGACTTGACCCTTCTTGATATCGTGGTATGTATATATATGTCATGTCATACCCATGTCATGACAACCTCACTGGAAAAGATGTGGATAATAACAAAATCAAATGCGGCTGGCTGGACGTTCTGGATGTGGTCGCGGCAACTGAAGCCCTTTGGGACCCCGCATGAGGCAGGTGTGTTGTGCGTGCTTTTGCACGTAGCGTGATTCCGCCGGCTTGGCAGCAGTCCGAGCCGGAGCCGCGTCCATCACTACGCGGGGACTTCGGTGGATTGAAGTGGGTGCGGGTGCCGATTATCGCGATACCACAGGGCCGGGCAAAATAATACATCAGTGTACACGAACGACTCGGATACGAACCTCACACGACCATGCCAGAAAAGGTTTGATAGGCGAGTGGTCTTCTATTTGGGCAATGCCACGTGCGAGGACAAATATACTCTACATACATATTTCACAATACGTAGGCAAATGAGTCGAAGAAGGGGTGGTTCGGTGGTGATTGTAACTTTGTCCTGTGCAAGCGAACCATCACATTCTGTAGACTCCAAAGCCCCTGCCTTCTCCGTCCCACGAGATCCCCGAAGAAGACGATGCCCGAGATTGACTCACTCTCTGGCGGGTCGTGAGAGCCAGCCCTAGTCCTACGACGTCGCGAGTCTCTGTTGGCTTGATGATACCGTCATCCCAGAGCCGCGCTGTGGCGTACAAAGAAGAGGACTGTGCTTCGATCTCGGCTTTCAGCGATGCGTGTTGCGATGGATCCCTGGCAAAGTGACCCACGTGCACGCATAAGTAACGGTTAACATAACGGATATAACCTAGGTCGGGGGCAGGGACTGACCGTGACACAGATTGCATGACCTGCGATAGCTGACCGGAACCCATCACGGAAACCTTGGCATTCTGAAAAAAAAAATCACGTCGGGAGTTACAAAGGTCACTAATCTAGGCGATAACAAAATAGAAAGGCTGTGCGTACGGGCCACATCCACAGAAATCGGGGGGAATACTAGTTTAGGTGCAAAGTCAGGTGCAAAGTCCGGATAGGGGTGCCCATGATTATGATAAAAGGCAACTTACCGCGCGACCAGCCATTCCTAACAGGAAATAATGTCCCAGAAAGAGGGTGATCGATAACCGCAAACAACAAAAACGGAGAAGAAGCCTCACCATAGTTTCCGGCGCCGAAGCTACCTCCGACGATGACAGTTAGCTTGGGGACGTCCGCGCACGCGACCGCGCGGACCATTTTAGCACCGTCCTTGGCGATTCCACCCTTCTCTGCCTTAGATCCGACCATATACCCTGTAACGTTTACGAGAAAGAGCAGTGGGATTTGACGCTGTGAGCACAGCTGTATAAAATGCGTCGCTTTGAGTGCCGAAGGCGAGAATAGGATGCCATTATTCGCGATGATGCCCACGGGGAAGCCGTGAATGTGTGCAAACCCCTGAGAGTTGCCAGAGAGGGCATATGGGATTGAGCTGGGAATAATATCCATGCTCCTGGTGAGGAATACGAACCGTTACGATAGTCTGACCGTATTCCTTCTTGAATTCGCGGAACCGACTCCCATCCACCACCCGCGCAATGACCTCCCGCATGTCAAATGGCTGCCGGAGGTCCGTTCCGACTATCCCATGAAGCTCAGCCGCAGAATAGAGCGGGTCCTCCGGGACCACTGGGGGCTGTAACCAACCATCTGGTATGTCAGCATCAGCTCGAGAGGCAATCAATCTGGAGACATACAGGTATCTCGCGCCCACCGGCATGGCCCAGATCACTCACGATAGCCCGCGCGATGGCGATCGCGTGTTCGTCATTTCGCGCCAGGTGGTCCGTGACACCGCTTTCGCTCGAGTGCATCAGCCCACCGCCAAGGGTCTCCTCATCGACGTCTTCTCCAGTAGCGGCTCTCACAAGTGGTGGCCCTGCAAGAAAGATACGTCCATGTTCACGGACGATGATGTTTTCGTCCGCCATGGCAGGGACGTACGCGCCTCCTGCGACAGAGATACCGTGGACGATGGCGATTTGGGGAATCCCGAGCGCAGACATCTGGGCCTGCGGGACATTTGTGACGTCCCGAGTCGGAATATGGCAAAGTCGAGATCATACCATATTGTAGAATATGCGCCCAAAATGTTCCTTGTCAGGAAACACCTACATATCACATATATGCGCATCAAATGCAGGAAATAGGAACAAATGCGCGCACATACGTTTGCTTGATGGGGAAGCGCAGCGCCTCCAGACTCGACTAGAGTGCAAGCAAGCAACTGAGGTATGAACGGGAATCCTGATGCAACGAAGTACGCACCAACATAGACACAGGGTAAACCGTTCTCTCTCGCGATCTCCTGCGCACGTAAGTGCTTCTTCACCTACCCGGGGATATGAACTGCTCGGGAACACGGCAGTGGAGTCGGAGTTGGGTAAAACTCACGGTTAAGGGGTAGTACGAACCACCTTTGACGGTCGCATCGTTGACCACAACGACGCATTCGCGCCCCGATATCCGTCCTATCCCCGTAATGATCCCCGCCCCGGGCACAGATTCTCCTGGGTACACCTCGTGTGCGGCCAAGGAAGACAGTTCGAGGAAAGGCGAGTGCGAATCCAGGAGTAACGCAAGCCTGGGACAGACGGGACGGCCGGGCAGCAGTAGCGCGTACACGCGCGAACGTGCCACGTCGTCAGCCAAACAGCACCGCTGAGATGAAGGACCAGCACCTTTCACGCGGCAACTTCTTCCCCTTGCTGCGCATCCGCTCCGCGGCCTTTGTGCCCCCTCCTTCGCGCGCTGCGGCAATTTTTGTCTCCAAGTCAGCAACTACGTTGTCCATGGCATTCGCCCGTGCTTGGAACTCTGGAGAAGAAGGCGAGACGAGAGAAGGAAGGACTGAGGCTGCATGATATGATCGCGTGCAGTGGACTGTCGCTAGCAGTGTGCGTTTGGACGTGGATGGTGATATCGGAATCCAAAGCCGTGCACGTCGCAGAACTTGTGAGTAGTTCATTGTCCTCGACAAGAAAAAGAAGGGAGGCAGGGAGGAGAGATTTAGCTCCGAGTAGTGGTAGTGACACTCAGGGTCAGGTTAGAGTAACTGGTGGGCGCTCTGTCGGCTCAAGCGCGCGACGCCGCCGTTGTGACGGTAGCTGCTCAAGGTCGTACGTATGTGATCGCTCTGGGTATTTCGTTTTATGCACAGCCCCATCCCAAAACCATTTTGGTCTCATTATGATAGCACAGGCTTGACTTGTCAGGTCGGGGATGCATTTTCACTAATTAGAGTATGCCATGAACGCAGGCCAGGCAAAGGCAGTTGTCGAGCAAAACTACGGACAAAGTCGCAGAGGACTGATTTCCTTTTGCCGTCTCGACTGGTTCGACCGGTTTGACTGAATCAAGGGCCAGGCTAGGCTAAATAGATAAAAGGGTCGGCCCTGCTGCAGCCCCCATCAGAAGGTAGAAAGGCACAGAGCGCTCCTGACCACAGGCCCACCGCGAACTGATTCAAGTTGCTTTCTCTGGCCACGCCTAGATTAGGAGGTGTAATTTTTTGACAACTTATATTGTATCGTGGGCATGTGAGGAGGTAACCGCCGGCACAACAAAAGGCAAGCGGCATTGGCAGCCACTGGCCATCTCGCTCTGTGCATTCGATATGGATCCGCACTCCACGATACAGTGTATTTGACATGGGTTGCTTGGTTATAAGATATGTTCCCCGACATCAGGACCGAACCCGAGGCCCACATGTATCGTCAGGCAACGCGAAGAACGGGAAGGACTGCTTATTACAAAAACTCGAGGCATTCCCAATGTGGACTGGACTAGACAGAATGCCAAGTATAGAGGCGGACTAGGTTTGTCAGCCCCCGGTGTCGGTGCATTACCCCTAGTTCTGCGATTAACCATGTCTCGAGATGTCTGCTGCGTATACGAATTTTCATTGTAATGATAATGTGGCAATGGCGAGAGGAATCATTATAGAAGGCAAAGGACAAGCTAAAATCGGGGATGAGATGTACTGTCGGTTTTCGGGGGAATGGAGGCCTGCACGACCTTGTTTTTGTTATTTAACTGACGACAAGGGAGGAGATCTCAATGCCCGATAAGAAGCAAGGGGCAGCGCGTGGGAAGTCGGGGAATGAAAATATTTAAAATCCGAAGCGATGTGATGGTTTTAAGTAATCAAAGGGACCTCTCACGACGGCTCAGTCCATCTTTGACCCCCCACCGCTATATGGTCCCCTCGAGTTGAGCGACTCCCACTCTCGTTGCTCCTCCTTCATCCCTCCTCTCCGACCTCCCTCGCCGTGACAAGGATAACGCCTGGTGTAACTTTCTCTTCCTTCCTTCTCCGCTCCTTCCCTCTTCTCATTTTTTTTTCCTCTAGATCCTCGCGACCCTTGCCGGTTCCTCTATCCCGCCTTCCACAAAGGACGATCAGTTGCTTGAGCTTTGCTCGCACTGTTTCTCCTCCAAATAAGCCGTCATCCCCTCTATTTCCTCACTGCTTGAGCCCCCGCTCGCAACCCAAAGTCTTTTCCATTCTGCATCTCGGATCCCGCTGAGCATTCGCGATTCCGTCTTGCCATTCTCGCCTTGAAAATTCCTTTCTGTGCACTTAACGACTTGTGCCTTCCCCTTCCCTCCACCTTCGAACAGCCAATTTTCTTTGACCTTCTCATTTGACGCCCTATCTTCCCCTTCCCCCCACTTTCACTACTGCTATGGCCCTAACGCTTCCTGTCCCCTCTTCCCCTTCTTCTGCCTCTTCCGACTCTCCTAATGCTCCTCAGACGCCTAGGTCTCCCGCCCAATCAGTCCAAACCTTGGCGCTTCTTCCCTCTGATCAATCCTCCGCTCCTTCCACTAACAATTCATCTCCTGGCCCTCTGAGCTCGGCCAATCCTCAGGCCAAGCGTAAACCCTCTCGACGGGCCAACACCGCTGAGCGGCGTGCCACCCATAATGCTGTCGAACGCCAGAGGCGAGAGACTCTCAATGGGCGCTTCCTAGTAAGCCTTTTTTTTTCTTTTACGTTATAATATAATCTAGCCCGTCTTTGCAATTTCTAATGATGTACTGCCTCTTCAAGGATCTTGCCGCTCTCCTTCCCAACCTTTCCCAAATTCGTCGCCCTTCCAAATCAGCAATCGTTAATTCTTCTATCGCTCATATCCATGCTTCTCGCCGCCACCGCGCATTGGCCTCTCGCGAACTTCGCATCTTGAAGCTTGAGGCTGATGCTCTCCGCAGGGAGCTCAATGAATGGCGTGATCGCGCAAACCTCCCTCGCGTTGAGGAACCTGTCCGTAGCGAGGGATTCTCTATGGTTCTCAGCGGTGAGGTCGAAATTCTAACCTCTATTCCTGGGATGGATGAGGAAGAAGACGGTGAAGGTCTGGGCGATAATGATGATGACATGCCGATTAGGGTAATGCCTGCCGGCATCGCTCCTCATTCGATACCCGAAGACTCGGAAGATTTGACTTCGATGTCCGCACTCACGGACAAGCCAGCCATGAATCCTTTCCCACATGGCTTACCCCCTCAGCACCCGGGGGCACCTCATCTCGCCCATATTCTCCCGCGCCCCACATCCCACAGCCGTCCTGTGATTGCGCAAAATGTTTCCAATGTCTCGTTTGAGAATCCTGCCATGGCGTCTCTTTATGATCAGCAGTCCCACATTCCTTCACAGCAGTACCAGATGCAGTTCAATGTCGGTGCTCCACTCGATACGGACAAATCAGTCGCGTGGAATAACCAGAATTTTGCTGCTCACCAACTTCAACAGCAGCTCGCAAACCAGCATGGCCTGTTCACCCCAAACACCTTACACGGCTCTTCACCAAGTAATGCCGGTCATCAGTTCGCTCAGCAGACGTACTATCAAGCCCCCCCTCGCCAGCAACCACCAGCACAGCACGTTTATGGCAGTCCCGTTGACAGTGAGGACGGATCGTCCGTCTGCTCTGGACCAGGGTTCGGCGGAAGCGAACACCGCAGTGGCGGCAGTGCCTATGGTTCTCCGCAGGACACTCGCGCAAGTTCCATTGCATCTCAAACCGGAGGTTATGAGATGCCAGGCATCTTAACTTCTGGCGGTATTCCAGCCCGGATGAGCACTGGTGGTGCTATTTGGAACCGCAGCGATATGGAGAGTGTCGTCGCTCTCAAGCCTAATATGGTCAGCGCTCCGATTACTGTCGGTAGTGGTGGCGGAAATGGTGGTGGATTCGCGATGATCATGTAGATGTCGTGTCCCCATCGCTGAAGTCATTCCTCGGCTATTATGTAGGTCCGTATTTCATTCACCTTGTTTCTGTCTTGCCTCATTCGTATTGTTGCCGCTGTGATCGATTGGTCTCTCCTTGCTGTTTTCTTGCCTGGTTTCTTTGTCGCTGTGTGCCACACGCACAGAGATGACCGCGTCGCGCGATGACTCTACCGCAGTCGCGTGCTACGTTTAATTATCTCTTGGCTGTGCGTATTTTGTGACGTTCTGTATACAGCTCACACATACTCGCCTGCACAATCAGGCCTGCTACTGTGATTACCCCTCTTGAGCACTATCTGTCCTTACTAGTCGGTTAGCGCGAGCCGTTCTGCTTGCGTTGTAACGTGTAACCACCCTCTATTTGCTGTGTCCCATTACCCTTCTAGCGTAAACTACCTCAGACCTATTTATCATTCGTTGTGACTGCGCCTGCTGTCATCGTGCGCTCTTTACTCTTTTTTGTTCTTTCATATTTTTCGTACAAGAAAAGATAACAATAACATAATGCTCCGACTTCTAATGCGGGAGTGGGTTAATGTTAATGCCTTGAGGATATTTCGGTGGTGTTTTCATTCCGGTTTTGTTTCCCCCCTCGGAATGCAGCGGGGCTTGAAATCATATGCTTGTGCTTATCGGCTAGGAAGACCATCAGATACAGAGTTTTGATTATGAACTGCCGGCGTGGGATGGAATCTGAGCATTTCTATGAAATCAAGGGACAAAGACAATTGGAGTTGTATGCATCAACCTCTGCGGTACGGTAGAGCTTGTGAGGAAGATGACCCTCACTTCCACGGCTCATTATGACAGAATAGCGAATGATGGAGTACTGCAGACTGAGGCGATGGAAGGTTGTCGTGTAATTGACCTGAACCCTCGGCGAACTCGTTCATTACAGTACAGTACTAGAAGAAAAAATCTCGGGCCGGGACCAGTTCTGCGTGTGCGCTGACGTGACGTGATTTGCCAATACTTTTATTTTACAATGCTGGGTATAGTACTGGTACGTTCCGCTAGTGCTACTGATGCATATATCTAGCCGGCCTTCGTGGCTCCGGAACTGGCCAGAGTCGTCCGTCGTCCGTCATGGTTGTGTGATAAATGTGATTCATCACTGCTTTCCCTCAATTACGATTACCATCAGTGCATCAGCATCAGCACGTCTCGGCTACTTATTTACGCATCTTAAAAAAAATAATATATACATATTTATATACATATAAACTGAATTGCTAGCCTTGTCAAAACCCGCGGGGAGAGTCCCGAGGCTGTGCAAGTTCAAGTTTTCGCTGCACGGGAGCCGCGGGCGCTAATAATTATACAGTTTTTACAGGGCAGTGGGCGTTCGAGTTTCGAGGGGATGATGGATGGGATCAAATACATCACGTCACATTTACAAGCAACCAGTTCTTATCGCGTTTTGGTCTTTGGTCCGATCATGAGTGGCCCCACCGAATCCTCGGGGACTTTTGGATTCCGAGGGCCTTTAGCACTGCTGCGGGAGGTATTTATTACTGCTCGTATACGGTAATCATGTGTGTGTGCTCAGTGACGGACCGTGTCCAAGCTGCCGCGGCTACTACCGTATAACACAACCCTGTCAGTCGCGGTCGCGAGGATCGGCTCGCAGCGCAGTCCGTCGCGAGCGGGAGCGAATGTGTCGACCCGGGCCGGGCGCAGTGACGATGCATGCGTGTAACACCATCGTTGACGGCGTTCAAGTTCTCCTTCTTCCCAGGCCAAAGTCATCAACCAACCCCATCGGGGTTAAGGGTCTTTTCTTGACATCATCTAGCATGGCATATTAGACATCGGGTCGGACGACTTTTGCCGGCTATCGATATCGATATCCAGGACCCACGAAAATGACAGATACACTGTATGTCAGAGCTTCGCAGTTGGATGCCAGTTTTCGCGGCGCGGTGATCTCCTACGGAGCGGTAGGGCCTCGGCTGCATCCGCTGAGTATGAGTTGACACGTAATCGTAATCTCCTGCTCGCCTGACTCAGACCCATCCCGGGTGTGGGGAAAGCACGTTCGATACAGGACGCAGCTGAAGAAATGTGGTACCGGCATACATGGATCTAGCGAAGAGCACTATCCTCCGGGACTCTACCAGTGGAGGCGAGGTCGGTGGAGGTCGACAGACGGAATAACACCCTTGGGATAGTATGTGGAAAAGGTATTCTATTTTAGCAGCGAGGGACTCGGATATCCTTATTTTGTCTGTGGGGTAGAATTCCCAAACCATTACAAGATATAGAATCCCCCCCCCCGGAAACCCAGCCAAGAGGTGGAGTTGCGGTGATGACGGAGAATGGACGATGATAGTCGTAGTCATGCGATGCTGTCTATGTATGACAACGGCGCATTGCTGACATTAAAGGTAACAAAACGACCTTCCCTGGAGATAGCGTGAGGACCGCGGCCGTGGATCGATGTCTGACTCAACATGATTACGAACCTCAGTCTCATCGTAACATAAGCGATGTAGTCTCATCTGTAAGTGCTGGTGCCAAAAAGGCGCGCTCCCAAGTTCTACGAAAATGCTGTCGGGACGAGAAAAGGCTGTATTGCACAGTATGGATTTAGATTGAAAAATCTTGACCCAGGGTCATGTTCCATTCCCATCCGTTGGTGAGCCGCACTATCCGTGGTAGCACGTGTAATTTGAGATTCGATGTTGCTATTTAAACCAGCCGTAGTTGAGATTCAAGTGGACCTTAGCGGGCTGGTTCCGAGCCTACAGGTGACCCGAGACCCTCACTTGTTTTGGGTCACAACTTTGATGAGATGGCGAACGTCGAAATCTTTCTCGCCGACTCTGTTTCGCCCCTTGAGCATTGCCAGACTTCTACTTTTCCCTTCACCAATGGCTAAAGTTCGTTGTGGTCGCCATTAGTGGAGTACATGGAGTTCTTGCTATAGCTAAGCTGGCGGCTGCGAGAGTAGCAGCATCGTCCAAGAAGGGGGAAGAACAAAAGACACTAGAGTGGGAGTGAAGGGAAAAGAAGTATGGGCCACTTCGTGGACGGCGTATCCCCGATCGCGAGTTCCGAGACGAAGCGAGAAATGAGAGCGCGTGGGAAGAGAAGGGAAAGGAAAAGGGGAACCATACTGAAATTCGCGAAAGCTGGTCCTACGAACGGATACTGAAGCTCTCCTCGTCCTCGGGAGAGGACATCACTTTATATGCACGGTTTTCGTAGAGTCCTAAAAGAGGGTAAGGCTAGCAGTATTTCCGAACGTGTGGTAGTTTGAATGAAAAGGTTGTAAGGTGTTAGTAGAAATGTCACAAGGGAGATGGAAGGACTGTATTAAGACGGGCATACTACCATGGGGCCGTAGTTAGAGTTGATTGTCGGAGCTAAGAGTGTAGTGGGAAGTGCAGGAAAGGAAAGATGCAGCAGGCGGGTGGGAGGCTGAGGACGCAGGAGACAATGCGATTTGCTCACGGGTGTTCTTGTGTTGATACTGTAGTTGATGGTTGAAAGGCGACTAGGGAGGTGTGTTTGGCGGGCGCTCCGACGAAGCTGGCCACACGTTCTGATCCATGTCCATGTGTGGCACCAAGGTATGCCTTACATTGCAGCGATTTTGAAAAAAACGTTCTTTTACTCGTCTTGAATGACCGCATCTAGGACATGCTCACAGCCTTTGAATTTTCGCACCAAATTCTCCCGGACAATGACAGACCAATGATTAACTGGGCAAATTAACAAAAAAAATACTGAAAATGGAGGGAATGCACGTGACAGCAACGGACGTAAAGCGCACGGCGGCAAGGTGGAATATAATTGATATTTTTCACTTTTATTGTTTGTAAGCTCACATTCAATAAAGACTTATCAAAACAAATAATTATGTCGGTAAGACTTATCCGAAGGCAAGTGCCGCGCTTAGCCAAACTGCCGGGCATGACTTTATATAACCCTGGTACGGAAGGTAGCCAACTTGCTGGAACTAGAATGACTTCTACCTTACGTCATCATAGAGATCACGTGTTGTTGTCGGAAGCATTCACTCTTGCCGTTCATGCATTCATGCCTCAGCGCCGAAAACGGCAGTCCGTCATGGCAGCCTCAAGGCCAATTCTTGTTGATGACGAGTTCAAATGTGTCCTCTGGAGTGCCTTCTTCATAGATGTGGACCCCTGTGGCATTATCTACAGCCTGTAGAAGAAGATCAAGAAGGAGAAACCTGTGGACACTGCGCACGTGGATGCCG